>CM034355.1:64182677-64195894 GCA_019925275.1 Mytilus edulis
GATTTACTGTTGTCGAAATTAAAAAGAAAAAACTTTTGACTTAAAAAGGGGAAAATTCACCATATTTAAAAAAAAATTCTAAAAGAGGGGTCAACTTTTTTTAATAATAAAGAAGTTATATTAAAGGAAAGGAATATTGAAAAATTCTTTGACACATGTTGACCATATAATACGAGATAGATGTATAGTTCAGTGAGAAAAGGTTCTTCAAATAAAATAACTATGTGCCCTTTTGTACTAAAAAGTGTTTTTACGAAAAAAAAATTACTTTATATCACTTGAAATTGACCCCTCACGAAAGGGATAGTTATAACATTGAGGGGTTGTTCCCATCCTGATTATGAATTGGGTGGAGAATTGTATCATTGGCACTCATACCACATTTCATTTATATACAAAGTACCAAAAAGACAAAGAACAAAAATGAGAACACTAAAAGGACAGAGACACAGACAACCAATTAGAAAACAACAACTAAAGTTTACATACATCAACGAATACCTCGAACCTCAAAAAGCTGGAGTTGAACACTTGTGTTCTGGAAGGATGAACAGTTCTTGCTTCTTGCAAGACAACCAACTTGTTGCTAGTTATAAGTCATATACGGTGAAGGAACAAAGATTTATGTGACAATTGAATAGGGTTAATTTAAAGCAGATGAAATAATCATTCAATTTATTTCTTGGTGAACAGGTAGAAAAAAAAACACATATAAGCAGTTGATAAATTTAAGAAATGTCAAAGAAAAAGTGGTATATTAAGTTTTATAACATCTTAATTGACGCTCGAATTAAAAAAATTTTAAAAGGCCTAATAAAGACTTAAGTACGAAGTTGAAGAGCATTGAGAACCAAAAATTCCTAAAAGTTTTGCCAAATACAGGTAAAGTAATCTATTCCTGAGGTAGAAAAGCCTAAGTATTTCAAAAATAATAATATACACCAGACGCGCGTAACGAACATAATTCATGCGTAACCCATCTCTAGTTTTATTTTTATTTTTAACATGGTGTTGCTAGTTTATTGTCGACTTATCATTTTAAATATCATTTGGATCTTACGCCTCTTTTTCATTGAAAGTTTTGTCCAATATGTATGTATTTGGTAATGCATCATAAAAAAAACATGTGCGAATCCTAAATTGTCACTTCTATCAATATTGATTAAAGGAGACTCAGTGTTAAAAAAAAGGAAAATTAACAAAAAGAATCATTTGAGTTATACATTATATCTTGGTTTTAGATATATAGTTGGAATTATCCATTACAATGTCCCATTGGCGTAATAATATATAAACGTTGTTGAAATTTCATGTTGTCTATATTAGCAACTGTCTTAGCCCAATGAATCAAGATGATTGAAATTACAATTAATCTTAAGTTAATTATCAGGGACGAATACGTTTTACAAGCTTGCCGATTCCAGTATAGAATAGGTCAATAAATGCATTATAATGAACATCACCATGCGTATGTCGAATGTTATGTAAATCTGTGAGCAATACATTAACTAATTGTTAAGTATAACTATAGTATTAATGAATGGGTGTTTTTATAATGGCCCTGTTATATGTCCAAGGTCTGTAATAATGGTCGAGGAAGTCTGTAATGGCCCGAGGCAACGCCGAGGGCTATTACAGACATCCGAGGCCATTATTACTGACCGAGGACATATAACAGGGCCATTATAAAAACAACCATTTCTTAATACATTTATTAACCAACTGACCAAAAGTGTATGTGTTGCTGCTAACTTGATGTACGGTCTTACTCTTTTAATGACAGTTTAGTTTGAACAAAATAATTTGTACTTCACCATTATAAAGCTTTAAATATACCAAATATCCAAGATATTAAGTTGAAAGAGATATGTGTTAAAAAAACAGGATGAACAGTGATCCCTTTATATGGTTCTTTAATGTTGGTTGCTAGTTACTAAATTGAATAAAATACAAAAAGGTATTATACTCTTTACAACTTAGTTTTATTAACTTTATTAAAAACCCTAACAAGGCTTAATACAGACAAACTGGGCATTAATACAGGACCATCACAGAAAACAGGGCCATTACAGAAAAAAACAGGGCCATTACAGAAAAACATGGCCATTACAGAAAAAACAGGGCCATTACAGAAAAACAGGGCCATTACAGAAAAAAACAGGGCCATTACAGAAAAACAGGGCCATTACAGAAAATATGTAATTTTTAATAAACAGTCACTTTTGGCAATAAAGCACTTAGTTGGTTAATAAACAGTTATAATCAATCGCATTCATTTAAAAAAATCTTATTGCTAAAACATATATTATAATGACGTCAATTACTAATAAGATAATAACTGGTTTACGTAAACACTTGATTTTCTTAAAAGGTAAATGAGGACTTTTATTTAGCTCACAGTCAATATATTATGTATGTTAATGAATATTTGTTTCATCTATATTCTGTTCATTTGCTCTAACATATGTAGTTAATTTTATTATTCCTTATTTGTTATAATTCATTAAAGTTAATAAATCGAATTAAAATATACATGGAATAACCGACGAAAAACAAGAAATCAAATCTTCTTCAGATATTATTCCACAGAAAGGCCATTTTCAGATGTTTCTTCCAAAATTTGCTCTAGTAAAAGTATCATAGCTTACGGATACATGTACACCTCTGAGAAGCCAAATATTTCTAGAATTAAACTTTTTTTCTTAACCTGAATTTTGGGTTTATAAGACTGTAAAAAAATAATAGGTGAAGAAAAAATCATCTGGTGGTGCACTTTTTTTTCTACGGCCCTCTGAAAATGCCTAATTTGGATGATTTTCCCATTTTTCATCGATTTTTACCAATATGTGGGCTATTATCGTGAAAAAAGTCACAGTTCCACAATTTAACTTGTTTTCATACATGCTATAAAGATAAAGTGGATCAATCTGAATAAATTTTACATAAAAAAAAACTATGGGTAGATTTTAATATAAGAAAGTTCTATCATATTTTAATGCTTTTTTGTGTAAAATTAACCATGCTGTCAATTTCGTAAATTTGTAATTTTTCTCAGTTTTAATAACAAAGCATATTATTTCAACCTTTTAGTTATAAATAATTAAAAAAATAAATATATAAGAAATCTGAAAAGACAAAAATGATATGGGATGTACATGATTCTTGTAAAAATTTAATGGTTTTTTGTATCCCTCACCCATTTTCTAAAAATTTTGGCTAAAAATACTGACCTGCAGGGGCCGATAACAAGAAATTATATTAAGAGAGATCGTAAGTATTGAATTAAGGGGAAGATAAGATAATCCTAAGATCATTCAAAGAGTGTAAATCAAAGCTCCCTCAGGTTGCTCGTAGATCGGTCTTATTTCCCCCTTAAGTTGCATCGTAATAGTTTTCAAGTTACGAGTTCTTAATAATTATCCGGCGTGTCCGTGTTGGGTTCCTCTCAAAGAAATTAGAATTGCCTGAAATGAATCATACAAACGTTTTAACGAACGATAAAATGCAGACAACAATCAACTTCCCATTTAACGTAAGGAAACTAATTCTGGCCTCATACCTCATATATTATCCCCCTTTGCTACAAAGCATTTTTAATAAAAGTCAAATTGAATAAAAAAAATTGCACCGCTTCAAAAATGAAATAAATTTAACTGGTTACAGACCATTGTAACTCTATTAAAATATTCTTGTCCCAGGACAGTCCATCGATGCTTTTTCTTTTGAGAGCCCTATGAACATGCCAATGGTAGGATTTGCAACTTGAATAAATGACGATCATTAATTGTGGTCTGAAGCCTTCTAACAAAAAGTAAAATCACAAAATACTGAACTCCGAGGAAAATTCAAAATGGAAAGTCTTATCAAATGGCGAAATCAAATGATAAAGCACATCAAACGAATTGACAACAATTCTTGACATGTTACAGGCATTTTCAACAGTAGATGGTGGATTGAACCTGGTTTTCTAGCGCTAAACCTCTCATTGTTTGGCAGTCTTATCAAATTCCATTATATTGAACACTATGCGTGAACAAAACAGACATCAAAGACATAAAAATGTCACAAACAGCAACACGAACCCCACTGACTAAAAACTGGGGATGATTTCAGGTGCTTCGGAAGGGTAAGAGGATCCTGCTCGCCCGTCGTGTTGCTCATTATACGTAGCCGGTAAATAGTATAATTCGGTAGGTCACATTCGTGACATGGGAATGGGGTTGTAGTTACGACATAACCGATATCATCTATGAAACGGATATTCCATAACGTTCATCCAACTCATAACGGCGTCCGTAAAATTTAAGAAGTGATAATTTCAACATCACCATTTCGAACTCTTGGTTTGAAATTGAAAAAAAATCACAATTTTCTCTTTGCTGTAAATAAAACACTTTTCAAAACAGCATGGCTCAGAATGAAATATCGAAGGGAGAAGAGCCCGCTAAGCCAATGAAACCAAACTTTAATTCTGATAAGTATTAGATACTACTTAGTTGACGAGGTTGAAAAGAATAAAATCTTCTTCTTGTGAAAACTCACAGATACAGTAAAAAAACGAGAGGAAGAAAAAGTTGTTGGGCACAATAGTGGACAGAGTCAGTGCAGTGGGGGCAATAAAGTTATGCCTCTTCAATAATGGTTTAAAATTTATAATTAGATCAAGTCAGTATCTCTCGCGGGTGAGTTACACTTATTGATGATTTGTCGGTACCAAACATCAATGTGTCCTGCTAGCTGGCCAGCAATGCCTCATTTCTTAGTTCTAGATTAATTTTATGAATTTTTGGAAAAAGGTACATGTGTCCCCCATGTTTTGAATTTTTATCATTCCTGAAGAAATTATATATAAATATATATATATATATACGTCTTACAACATCTTTTTTTCTCCTTGCTTAAGCCTTTTATTTAACACTTCTCTCAACATGCCAAAATTGTTATGATTTATAGAAAATATTATCCTCTACACACATGGCCAAGATAACACTTAAATATATTCTTATTTAGTTGTTTTAATTATTAGAATAAAAAGTTCCAAGGTTCACGTTTTGTCTTTTTTCAAAAAGCAACTTGTTAGATTAACAAATGAATGTGCAGCTAAGAGTAGTCGGGACATTGTTCTTGGTACACTCCTAAGTTGCTAAGTTTGTTTTAAGAACACTTAATAACTGACCAAAATTTAAGAATGATTTCGTGTTACCAGAATTAGTAAGATCGCTTTAAGTTAGACCTAAGAATCGTTATTAAATCATGCATTTTTTCAAAACATTAAGGGCTGTCAATCATTCTAAGATAGGTCTGAGGTTGGGTCTTGTTAAGACTTAAGACTTAATCTTAAGACACTCTTTAGATGTTCGTAAGACATAAGAATGCTTCTTGTTACCGGCCCCTGATTGGTCGTAAAATTTGAAAACTGGATTACTCAAAAACTATTCATTGTAAATACACAATTTGTTCACAGAGTTATGTTTGATTATAACATTTTTAAAATTCATTGATATTTTTCACTTGTATCACATGATTTGGAAATAATTCCAGAACGAGATTTCAACGAGACTGAAACGTCAGAAGAATACCTCCTAAATGCGTAGTTTCGATTATAAAATAATAGGTAATTACTAAACATGTGTTCAAATTAAATAACATTATAAAACTTTGTATATCTTTTGACTGGGTATGAGTGATATAGTAAGTTTATTGTCCCCGAGATCCAAATATTGCCCTGAGGACAATATTTTTATCAGAGGGGACAATTAACTTTCTGTTTCCACGAATATCCAGTCAGTAAGTGTTTAATTATATCGAAAAAGACAACAGACAAAAAATGGGGCGGATAAATCAACTATCGTTATACAAAAGGCAGAAACCCAGCCATACTGTTCAACGTTTACTTCATCATAAATATTCTGAAATGTTAAGGCTGCGTTCTGCACTAACGTCAACCCCAGATACAATAAGTAAAATGAGATGTCGTATTGTTAAACACCGCAGGAATTTTCAAATCCTCCGATACCGTAGCTGCATTTGAATTTCTGTGAAATATAATGACGCTTTACCGTCAACAAGTTTCATCGAGGTCTAATAGTTGGAAACTATTGACCTGTCTAATAGTTGGAAACTATTGACCTGTCTACTAGTTCAACGCTTGCAATTTGAAAAACAGTGAAAATATTGTGGACTTATTTCATAAACAAAATGATACCCAAGGTATAACAATAATTTTTTTTTGTCTATCCTCTTCAACTTTATAATTGATTTAGTTTCAGACTGTTTATATCCGAGTGTCACTGAATAAAATCATATAGACGAAAATCGATCTTGGAGGACCCAATCATAAACCTTTAATCTTTGGGGAGTTTTCAGAACCACTAGGGCAATATTAATAGCAGTTAAGGCTGTGATAGCGAGAATATCATCCGTTCAAAAGCCAACATGTCTGTAAATTTACTGTGCGAAATATGAGCCTTCCTAAACATTATATTTTTTCCTATTTTCAGACTTTTTTAATTCTGAGAAATTCAAATTGTTTGGGTTTTATTCTTATTTTTTATATCGTTTGTAGGTATTTATGCATCTTTGACTTTCAATAGTTATCAAAGGTACCAGGCTTATAATTTAATACGCAACACGCGCTTTTCGTCTACAAAAGACTCATTAGTGGGGATGTCAAAAGATCTGAAATTGAATACTCGGATACTCGGTCATGATACTCGAGCACTCAGGAGTATTCGGATGAATCTTAAACATCTATTGAAAAGTTTAGATTTGAGGTAGGATGCAGTGTTTTTGTTATATCCTTTTATAAACATGTTAACGAAAGACAAACGTACTACAAACATAGCTTGATCCTCTTTTTTTGTTTCAATTAAACAATGAATTACTGACCGCCGTTTCTACAAATAACCTATCATAATAGCAATATTGTTTGTGTACTAGTTCATGAACCAAATTCTAATAAAATCAAAAATATCTGTGGGGGGTTTTTTTTGGGGGGGGGGGGGGGGGTTGCACTATCGTTTGTCTGATTTTCTTTTTTATTTTAGACATGACATTGTCAGTTTATTTTCGACCTTTAGGTTTGAATGTCGCTCTCGTTCTTTCGCCTATCTTTAAATTGTAAATTAAACAATTTTAGTTAAGTTTCAAATACAGTGTAATAAAATTAATTTAAATGAACATCTCATACCAATCACGTTTATATAGGAGTCTTGATTATCAAACAACGGTACGTTTTTACGACTTGCGTAGGGTTCACCGCAGGTCACTTTGAGTTTGGTCTTCTTTAGAAATATTGATTTGGTCACCAATTTCAGACGAAAGACTTTCTATTTTTGTTACAAGTAGTAGCATATGAAAACATTTCCTCGGAAGGAAAGGACGTTGCTGGTACTGCTATATCAAAGAGTATCCTCATGATAAACATATTTATGTTGTTAATTGATTTTATTTAGTTTTACGAAGGGAAATTTGAACGGAACTAAAGTGAGTGGAAAAGGGAAGAACAATATCTCAAGATATATAACAGGCAAACGAGTATCCGAGCACTAAAACTGTACTCAAGTACTCGGCCTTCCGAGCGAGTACCCAAGTACTCGAGTACTCGTTGCCATCACTACTCATTAGTGTCGCTCAGATCAAAATAGTTATAAAGCTAAACTAGTACAAAGTTGAAGAGTATTGATGCCCCGAAATTCCCAAAAGTTTTTGTCAAACACGGCTACGGTTATCTATGCCTGGAAAAGAAAACCCTTAGTATTTCGAATAATTCATACTTTTGCAAACTGTAAATTTATAATAAAAAAATGACCATATAATTCATATTCATGTCAACACCGAAGTGATGACTACTGGGCTGGTGATACACTCGTTGACGAAACGTCCACCAGTAGTATACTACTGTTGCCTTTATTTGTAAATTCACAGTTGAAATTTAAAATTAAATCCTGGATCCTACCAGATCGAGATGTTTTACTTTATATTTGCGTTAAATATAACTTTTGATGCAAGACTGCAAAACATGTTAAATTTGTAATATTGTTGAAAGAAAAAATAGATTTTTCAGGTATAAGACTTGTGGTAGATAAAAAAAAATTAAAGATAAAACTTATCATTGTATTCATCTAGCAATTAAAGGACAAGGTATGATAAGGGCCGTTCCTGATCCCCCTATTTCAATATTTTTAGAACTGTGAAGTTGAAGATCATCCCGCCGTTAGAATGAATTGCAGTATCTGCTCGTCCACATATCACCTTATTTTATTGTGCTTTATGCTAAAAGCTGTGCAAACTATGATATTGAAAAGGCAATGAACGACGAAAAGTGTAAAAATCTACATTGTAATCATGTTTTGACTTTTGAGACAAAATTTGACATCAGCTCCAACGTAGACCATCCGAAAAGTTTCAACCATCATATCTTCTCTTATGTAGATAAAATATCATGGTGGTCTACGTTGGTTCCCCTGTCTTAAATTTAAAAAACAAAATGCTCAATTCTAGACCTCATATGGCAAAAAATACAAAATTTTGAACCGTTGCTAGGTTGTTGCATTTATTAAACTGAAATTGAGTTGACTATTCATTTGCAACTCAAAGTTATTGTTAAACAAACAATTCTATTTTGAGTAATGCTGGTTGTAATGATAAAGCATTGCATAAGTGATGATTTGGACATTTAATAAAACCGTTTCTAGGCAACCTTCCTTTCACCGGAACACAAAAAAATCGTTGTTTTTGTCTAGTTTCGATACAAAGACTATCAATGATCCATATATAAATTTATTCCAGAAGGGGGACAAAAACGTCTCGTACCATACGTTGTCCTTTGATTCAAATGTACTTTTCTCTCATGTTTAAGTGATATATATTGTTTTGATTTATGTATTGCATTTCTAGCAGCGTTTCTGATGAAGGTAAATCCAGTTAAGCTCTCCAGACGAAAGAAACTTATTACGTGTTGTTTCCATTTTAAAACAGAACTGGGTCGATTCCTCTGTTTTTTTAATATCAGACCCCTAAGAAGTCAGCAGTTTAGAAGTAAGTACTCCTGCATTGACTTAATTGATGACAAACTTATCTTCAATTGTTTATAATGAGATTATAAAGAAACGATTTCAACTCTCCCAGTCAAAGTTGATCTTAGATTAATTTGGTTGTTTGTTTCATTTATTCATCATATAGCTGGTCAACTGTTGCGCTTCTTGCACATCCTTGACTTTCAGATTATCGTAATTTAGCTTTCTTGGTGAAGGTTATGAATCAAAAAAAGGGCTATGGCGCAGAAAATCTATACGTGTTCTTTTCAATTCAGTTTAAGTAGTTTATGATATCTTTTTACGACAGACCATTTGATATTTATAATAAACAGTTTAATTAGAATTGGTTGACGTTTATTTTACAAATACCGTCACAATGATAAAATAAATGAATTAGACTGGATTTAAGAATTACAGACATTGTATCTGCTATCTACAAATGAATATATACTGAGAATTGTCAAGAACCGATTTTGTTAAAATTTTTGATATAGTTTCTAAAACTGCATGTAATGTAAAAACCCGTTCTCTTGGTCGTAGAATAAACGGCAGTATGGAATAATATTTGTATTAACAATATACATATATTTCGAATCTAATAACACCTCTAAAAATAGCGTTGGACAACTTCTGTTTCCAAACTAGGTCTTTTACTAGTTTAAAAATATCATTAAGATTGGAACATTGCAACAATATTCCTTATTCCTAAGTATGGAATCGTCTAAATTGGTATTACATACTGATTAGTCATATTTTTTTTCGGTTTTAAATCAAATATATCAATAATTAATTAAATAAATATTACTGGTATTCTTAATGATCATGTTGAAAAGAACAAATTCTGGTTATTTTCATGATACTGAGCTCCCTCCTTATATGATATGTTTTTAATCCATCTACCTTGAAATAAGTGTTTAATTATAGTGAGGTGGTAAACTTGATGTTATTCCAAATACATTGTACATGTATAACCCCAGTTGTCATGTTATAACAGGAGACCTTAACATGGCTCAGTATCGAGAGTGGAAATCATTGCTTTGAAAAAAGACCCAACTATCGTCCACTGACAATTATTTAAGTTGAACGAATGTCGTAATGTCATCAACTACTCACTTCGTTATAACTTCGTATAAAAAAATCATCTTTAATAGTTAATACTCGAATGAATAAAGGCAGCAATAGTATACCGCTGTTCAATAGTCATAAATTGATTAAACTGAAACAAATCCGGGTCACAAACCAAAACTGAGGAAAACACATCAACTAAAAGAGGAAACAAAACGCTACAGAAACACTGCATGAACTGCTACAAAAACAAACGCTAAGATATATAGTAACAGGCTGTGTGATAACAACTGCCATATTCCTGACTGAAACATTTAAAAAAAAAACCATTTTGCTACCAGGATAATGTCTAGTATCAAACATAAGCTAAAAAAACTCGACAAGGAATTTGCTTTCTCAATGCTCACAAGTCTTCCGATAGTATCATTATCACAAGTCCCTCCGTATTATTGAAAAAGCGGTCAATCTTATTTTTCAAAAAATGATGACAAAAATCTGCACAATTTTTCGAAGACTTTTCTGTCAAGGCTATAAAATTCTAATTTAGTAATGTTTTAAGATTCTGATCTCCGTTTTTGAAATAAAGTAAGTTAAACGCCATATCAATTGTTTTTATAAACAGAAACAACAAGTAAAAAGTAAAATCACAAAAATACTGAACTTAGAGGAAAATCAATTCGGAAAGTCCATAATCACATGGCAAAATCAAATAACAAAACGTATCAAAAACAAGAACTGTCATATTCCCGACTTGGTACAGGCATTTTCAAATGCAGACCATCTGGACAATATGTTGAGGTTGTTTCCTTTCATATTATAAATGAAAAGGCAATGCGTTGTATTAAAGTTTGGATCCTGTTTTTTTTTTATAGTTTGGTAAACAATTATATTTATAATCAAGTAATTTCGCCTTAATCAATGTTTACGAAAAAAAAAAACCACCCTGTACGGATTAGGCCAAATTGACAATATTTCTATCTTATATCCTTTTATATTGGATATGAAAAAGCTTTGCCCTGTAGCTTGTCCTTTTTGACTAGCTATAGTCTATATATGTAAACACAAAAATAGATTATGGTCTACCAACAGTGTTATTTTTAGTATAAATAAACTCTTCAAAGAAAGCAGGCTTTTAGTTTTGCACATCAGAAACGCGTTTGTTTTTATTATTGAATCAGAGACCGCTTTAAAGAGATCAGCGGATATTTGTCTGCATTTCATTTAAACATGTGTTATCTTCATCTTGCTATTTAAGTCTTACTAAATACCACACATTCACTGAAATGGTTATTATTGTACGTACATGTTGTCTAGAAATAGTAGCATCTTTGAAGTCTATACCGTTATATATAATTATCTCCTCTAAAAAGTTCAATGCATTACACGAAAGTTAAATATATTCCTAACAACAATTTTGAAAATAAAGAAAAATATTAGGTAAGATGCAAATAAGTAGCCATTTTTTTAAAATAGGGATTTCAATTTTTTTCAATGAAGAAATGTTGTATATTAAAGAATTCAAAGTCAAAAAAATCCAAATACATTATTGAGGTTGAAAATGAAAATATGACTAAGAAGATGTGGTATGATATCTAATGAGACATCTCTCAACCAGAGACCAAAATGACGTAAAATTTAGCGTGCGTTTTGACCAAGACGGTAAGTTCCATTGCATTTTTCAATTAAAGGAGTTTACACGGGTCCTTACTGAGTTATTTTGGCAGTAAACTATGATGCATGGCTAACTTTTACTCTAAAAGAAGTGAATGTGAACTGTACCGATCGAAATATTGGCCTTCCAGACACTAATTCGCCGACATAGTCTGGTGGTTGTTCCTGGAGGAAGTAATTTTAGTATGATGCAGTCGTGACAAATTTGAAAATGTATGTCGGTTGTTGAAATGTTTAAGGCAAACATCTCAATTGTTTTTTACCCCAAAAAATAGTTATTTCCCCACAAATTGATAATACTTGTCATCTTTATTTTATGCAGGTGATTGTGACCTTGGTCTATTTAAGTTTGTGTGTTATCTTGCCTTTTTGCTTTCTGCTCTCTTTTTTTCCAGCGAAATCCTGTAACACGTGATGAGCAATTATGTCATATTTGTTTATCCAACATTACAGCATTTGGCCGATACCTCTACTTGTGGACTATAATCCCCGAAGGTATGATCAGCTCAGTAGTCATTACTTCGCAACTGACAAGATTTATAACAGACCTTTCTGAACTTGTCCGTTTCTAAGTTTTTAAATTATAAAGAGACTAAGGTTTCAACTCACTCAGGCAAATTGGTAGACTTGCTACAATTCCCTTTCTATTATTTCTCTCTTACTAATTTATATGTTTACTGATAAGTGCCAGCCTACTGATTGCCCTTGGAGAAAGCCTTCCTCCTGCAGATGTCAGTATAATTGTAATCTCCTAGTTATAGCAGTAAAATTATTAAAGGGGTTAAATTTTAAAAAATAAAGAAAAAATATAATTAGGAAGGGACATGTAGCAAGTCTAGCAAATTGGTTTTTGATTGATTTTGATATTTTCTATGTCCTATTTAGTTCTTAAGCTTTTCAACTGTTTCGATTCTTATACATCCTTGGCTGTCAAATTTTCGACTTTTAGCCGACCTGATGAATTTAAACCTTGAAAAGAACATCGGACACATGCAAAATTATAATGCGTTGTTTTCGTTCTTTTCCCATAGAGGGTCTGGATGAGGGGTCTGTTATTCTGTAAACATTTGATTTTCACCCTTTTTTCTCTAATCTTTAAAAAATTAACCCCTTTTTTCTCTAATCTTCCAAAAATTAACCCTTTTTTTCTCTAATCTTCTATTTTTTGGCCCATTATTCTCTAATCTTCATTTTTTAAGGGCATTATTCTTTAATCATTTAACCCCATCCAAACCCTCATACATTTAATCTGCATATTTCAGTCTTTATTTTTGACGCAATGATAGAGTTCTTAACTTTATAATGATGACACGATTTCAAAATGAATGAGTCTTGGCACTTTAAGTATTTCGCCACATCGTATAGAATATACGTTTGTGGATGTTCACACTATACGGGCTTCGCTAACAGGAGGTGTGCTACTTACAAAACAACTGCTGAAAC
>CM034355.1:64195994-64276083 GCA_019925275.1 Mytilus edulis
TTGAAAATGAATTATCAGTCCCTTGTTTTAATGAAAATGAAAAATCTTGCTTCAGTAGTGCAGAAAATGAATAATCTGTCCTTTTGGTTTTCAAAAACAAATCCTCCTTGATGACTATACGTCGGCGCATCGCAAACAGACACTAATTAAAAGATAACAATTTTAAGAGTGCAAAAATCAATAATAAATCAAAAACAATTGTGTGCAAAAATAAAAATAAAATAAAAATTGAACTTAGATCGTAAAAACGTTGGGCCTCTAGATTCAATGAAGTTTACTTTACATTGACATCCTAAAATGATCAAAGAAAACGCTATAACTTTTTATTAATAACTTAATCTCTTCAACAGACACATTACAAAAGAACATAATTTATAATGACTTGAATAGAAAAAAAGATTTGGTGGAAAATGGGAAATTACCGGAAAATTACAATGTCCCTGTTTGGCTAGCTCATTCCTATTCTTTCATGATCCGGGTACCAGATAAAAAGTACCTGTCAAATCCATTTTAGAAAGCGAATTTTAATTAGCAATGGGTATGGTACTATAGTGGGTCAGGTGAGTAACTTGACCTAAACATATTCTAAATTTATATCAATAAGATATACCACTCGAGGCATCGAGGTACGAATAGCTTTCTGGTAATTTTTTTTTAAATTAACTTCGTTTTCTTAAAAAGTTGATTGACCTTAGTAACGTACGAAAATGGAGTCGGATAGATATTTTCTCGATATTTAATACTTCAAATTTAATCAACTTTCAAGTATTTTAGAATCATATGTAGGTATAGAAGTTCAAATTGTTGAAATTCATAGTTAAATTTAGAGAAAATAATGTGTTCATTAGGGGATTACCACGCTTTCTTACTAATTTTATACGTTGTTTACTTTTAAATTTGCACAGACATGTTTTCAGTATTTACAAACGAGATTAACTTATAAGATATTGATGGTCTGAATAATTGGATTTACATTTCAAAATGTCAAATGATTCTTCTCATCTACTAAGGTTCATTCTGAAACTTGTAAATCGTTTCCTGAAAACAAAACAGTTGAAACCAAAACAATATGTGCAGAGAGTCTAACCAAACATATATATATACTAGAACACACCCGTGATATCGCGGGTCCGTGACTGAATTAAAGTATATAATTATGCGCAAGCCTTATTTTAGTATTAGTACTGTCATGACTGTCATCTGATAAAGTCATGCCGATTATAAGATACACAATTTTCTCTGCTTTCAAATCTTTCTGTTTGAACCCGTCGAACTGGAACTTATCAATTATTGGTAATATTAATTATTTGGAAAACAAAAGGTCCTGGAATGAAGTATTTTTTAATCAACAGCATTGTCCTATATTTGTTATAAATAAAGTTGAATTCTTTGATTCGCTGTTTTACGTCATGCCCGCTAACAAATTGAAACTTATTTTTAGTCCAGATTTTTAGTATTCGTATTGTTATCTTAGAAAGTCTTACGGATTAAAATACTACAATATGTAACAATTTGACAATTTAGTAGTGTCAACCTTGTGATTATGACCCGTGTATAAAGCATATTAATCCTGAATACACCGTTTGGTGGTGCGCCTGTCAATGCCTGTCAGATGCGGAACGTACAGATAATGTAATAGGTAACAGGTGATTATATACTATTGGTATCGGTATCAGACTCGACCCGGAACTTCCTAATTATTGGCAATATTAATTACGTGGAAAACATAAGGGCCTGGAGTGGTGTCATTTTTAATCTACACCTTTGTACTATATAAGTTGTATATAAAGTTGAATTCTTTGATTCGTCGTTTTTACGTGATGACGGCTGACAAATTGGACCTCGTAATTTTAGTACTATAGATATATGTCTTACCTCCCCTTGCATTTTCCTTTTTACCCCAGTTAATGCACTTTAATTATATAAATGTTATACTGATTATTAACAGCTGTGCACTAAACATTTGCACAAGGACAGTCTTAACGATGAACTTTTAAAGCTACAGGCCTGAAGCTCCATTTTTGAAAATTTAATAGATTCTGTTGGCCTGTAGATATGATTTATACAGGCCCAAGAGTAATTTTACAAGCCTGGGCTGCCAGGCCTGTGATTCAGCGTGAAGACTGCAAGGAACTTTACTCTATTCAAGAAGTATTCTAGTGGTTCTTTGGCATCGTTTAAACAAAACAAATAATTCAGCAATTTTTTTCCATGCACTTATCAGTCAGAGCTCAGACATAAACAAGTCGATTTCGGTTTTTGACTTAAAGAAGTCAAAACATGTATTTATTATTAAAATGTGTTTTCAATTTTAGACTTATCTAAGTCACAAAATGACAGACTTGTTTAGGTCTATTTATGTTGATGAAAAAACTTAATTTGACTTGGTGGCCAAAGTACACCACCTATGACAGCAAAAACCTGTCAGAGAGTTTACAAGGACTTGAGCTATCTTTATTTAATCATTTAATTGAACATCCTTACTAAACACAGATGTTTTACCTCATTAAGTGTGGATCCAGGTGGTTGCATTGTAATGTAAGGTTATTAACATTATCCCCGATTTTTTAGACTCTCTTTCATATTTTTCTTTAGAAGACAAAGCATTGGCTTTCAATGTTGTCATTATTTGATTAAGATGCATGACCTTTTTATAAATATGCGTGGGTCTTGAAGTTTACCAATTTTGGTAACTTATCGACTTGTAGGAGTCAATATTTGCAACTTTTTGATTCTGGTCAATCATTTCTTGCTTAACAATATTTGACTTATTGAAGTCGTATTTTGTCTTGCATTAAAGGGAGACAAATCCTAAAACTCACAAATTTAGACCTCTATGAGTCAAAAGCAGATTCAGACTTATTTATGTCTGAGCTCTGACTGCTTATTAAGGATACTGCACTCTTAAAATGACAATATGTTTTACCATATATGCGTTAAAGTAGTATTGTCTTTATGTATCGTATATATTGTGTATTGTAATTATTAATATGCTTGATATTTTATTGAATAAGATATTATCATGATTATTATTATTATTATTGTCTCATCAATTAGCGACAAGATGAAATATATAAGCGATATATTATCTATTTATTTGGGTTTTTAAAAAAAAATTATTATTTATTTATCTATTTATTTGTTAGTAAACTGTACAAATATCATTTAAACATATTATTCTTGAACAACTCTAGAACAATATTGTCCCAAGTAGAATTTTATATTGCACGAGCTTCAATGCGAGTTCTATATATGTTCTACGAGGGACAATATTCCCCAATATTCATGCAATACCCCTTTTATTGTATAGCAATATAATATTTGAGAGTAAAAATTGGTTTAAACTAAGATTTTGTCGTTGATGACATCATGAATTTTGAAGATTTATTGCACTAGTGCAATATTAGAATTTATTGCACGCTAACTTTTGGTTACTTTCTGTGGGAAATATTATATTGTTATACAATAATATCATGAATATAGGGTTATTGCATGTATATTGGGGAATATTGTCCTGAGTAGAATTATATATTGCATGAGCTTGCGAGTGCAGTACATGTATATATATGTTCTAGAGGGACAATATTCCCCAATTTTCATGCAATATTATCCTTTTATTTTCATGAAGATAAATAAGCTTTCTTGTCGCTAATTATTGAGACTCCAAATAATCAGATAACATTTTGTGAATACATACAAGATTCAAGATAATACAGTCAGTGGAATCCCCTGTGTCAAAGGGGCTGATGACAGTGCATTACCCATTGTTACCTGATCTTGTCATATCACCAACAAAACTCATATATAATTGTTTTGCAATTGTTTGTCTTCCGTAGGGACAAACAAGATTCAATTGAAAAACCCAATCATAAAATTATGATTGCATTCCCATTTTCAACCATATTCAGCAAAAAAAGTTTAAATTGGTTTCATTATCAGTCAAATTTTTATCAACATGATCAAAAATAAAATAAATTTTGCTCCTCATCCTTGAAAGTCTGTTCAGTTTAAACTGAACAATAAAATTATAATTTTGTACTTTATGAAATATTTGAATGAAGATGTATAACATTGTATAACATGTTTGATAAAAATGGTATTTTGTAGATAAGATAAACCATTCCACACCTGTTAGCAGAACATTCTTCACCAGCATGACTGATGTACTTGATGGCCCTTTAGGGTCCATGAAAAAGAGATCTGATCCCCATGTATCAGAACTGCAAGCCAAACTACGAGAGAGAAAAAAGCTTGGCCTGACCCATGATTTGAGTGATAGTGATGTCCTAGAGGACAATGATGATGGAGATAGTGAAGATGGTTTGTTTCTGTACTTAAGAGATGATTTTTTTGCATTTAAGCTCTCAACAGCATCAATTGGTGATTTAATGGTTGCAAATTAATACTGGTGACACATAAAAGGAACAAGTACATTGTAAATGGGTATTTGCGACCATCAAATCACCAATTGATGTCATTGGAGATAAAATAAATAATATTGTTCTCTCAATGATAATGAAACTGACAGAAAACAACCTTAAATCATACATTTCATTTAAAAGCTGTCATACATGTACATGGTCTGTGCTTGTGGGTACATTTTCATATATATAGCATCAATTGTGAATTAAGGTAGCACAATACAAAGATTTTAACCATCCAATTCCCCAGTTTTAAAATGCTGTAACTTTCGTTATAATGCTTGAAAATTTATAATAGTGGTATCCATGGATAGCTAACAGACTTCTCTTTCAAATTAATACAACAATTATGTAATCAATTATAATGATAACTGTGTCTACAAAATTTTACAACAAATTTCCACTTTCAATTGAAATTAGCTTCTTCATGGACCCGCTTAGAGGGTTGATTTTATCATCTGTTGTTCCTTGAGTTATTATCTACAAAAGGGTGTCTCAGATTTGAATAGAATGTATGGATCAAATTTTACACCTTATTCTACATTATCTACTTTTATGTGGTAAGGATGTTTACACTAATTACAAATTTATGAGAGAATGGAATACGATAGCGATAATTTGAGACACCCTTTTGAAGATCCAGCTGTGCTTATTGAGATAACGTTCAAATTTCTTGTGTAGCTATAGATTGATTGATTGTTGGTTGCTTAACGTCCAGTGGCAAATATTTCATGCATATTCAGGACGAGAACATGTTCACAATAAATACAATAGGTAGGTTAATACAATAGAGGCCATCTGGGATGATGTTCGGGGAAATTTAGACTGCCACTGGAAAATGAGGGTATATTGGATAGGGACAGAAATTGCCTTGCAACAGGTCACCTACAGACCCCTCAAGAGTTGTTGCAAGGGTTCTTAACGTGCAAAGAGCGTGGCACTTTCTTTACACAAGGCATCAGATTTAACGTCCCCCTTCTGACCGGACCTGACTGCGAACTTGATATATCCCGCACAGCCAAACGGACGCCCCACTTCGGCAAGCGTTTTACTGTCGGTCGGGAGAAGACCAAGTGACCATATTTCTATACCCCAGTAACCCTTGGGGTTGTGTAGCTATAGAGATGAAAGAGCTAAATTCATTCAAGTGAACTGACCAAGATTTTGCCACTAATTGCATAATAATTGATTACATAATGATTGCATAACAAAAATATTGCATTCATTTAAAAGAGTATTCTTTTATCTATCTACATATACCTCTTTTATTAATTTATATGAAATTTTAAGAAAGTTACAGCATTTTAAAGGTTGGGGATTGGAAGTAAAAAAATCTTTGTATCATGTCATTAATTGAACAAAATAAATGTTATAAACGATGATGCATTAAAATATGTTTTATCTTTAAGAATAAGAAGATGTGGTATGATTGCCAATGAGAGAACTCTCTACAATAGACCAAATGAGACAGAAATTAACAACTAAAGGTCATTTTACGGTCTTCAACCATGTGTAAAAATCATACCACATAGTCAGCTATAAAAGGCCTCAAAATGACAAAAGTAAAACAATTTAAATGAGAAAATGTACAGGTATGGTCCGATATGCACAAAACAATGAATGAAAATAACAAATATGACATATAGCAACAAACATATGAACATAATGAACACTGAATTTATTTTTGATTCATGGAAGGAATGCCATATTAGTAGCTAGGCATGTTTGATTTGAGGATACATGTACCAAAATGTTGACATAAAAGTTCAGATACAAATACATGTATCATAAATCTCCTAAATGGAAGGAGGTTCAGGAGCAAAACTTCAATAAGCATGATAAGAAAGAATAGAATAAGAAAAAATGTGAGAAAATGTCAAAGTGGAGGCAGCCGATTGCTACCAGGGTAAACATACCGGTAGTCTTTTTATTCATTGGAGGTAATAGGCAGCAATTCATATGAGCACAAAATGAAATACAAAATATTATAGGGGCCAGAAGGAGTACATTATTTGGGGGTGAAGAGTTAATTACATTTTGTTAATCATAACAAAATTGTCATTAATATATTATTTTTTCTAGATATTCTGAACCAATATAGAATAGAGTCCAGTAGCCACAGGAGAACTGATCGTCCTAGTTCAGCAACAAGGAGGTCACCTGTATCAACTGGTGCCTATGATAGTGGAATATCATTAGGTGACACACTAAGGCCAGGACAGGGTAACAGATTCATGAAATCTCAACGTAAATCAGACATGCCATCAATTGCTTCACCAAAACAGTCTCCTAAAGATAAACAAAGTCTGCTCTCTGACAGTATGTCATATGAACAGAAAGAGGCTATCATCATGAATAGAAAAACTCCAACTAAAGATCTACAGCAGTAAGTAGGGTCGGCATGATTAAATACTTAATTTAAACTACCAGTGCAGCTGAAGTAAACATGGCCTTTGCCCATTATTGAAGGCCCAATAGTTACCTATAGCTATTATATTCATTATTTCTTCTGGCCTACAATAGGAAGCTGTCTACTCATGTCCACTCAAATTAAGATCATATTTTGTAAAATAATGAAATAAAAATTGCAATGTTCAATGAAAGAAAAAGGAAATGTTTATTACAATACATGTACATGTAGGTTGCCACAGGGTGGATTCCTCTCAGGATGAATGAAGAAAAAATATTCCTGCTGAGTTGAACTATAGTTGGATTGTTTATGTTGCATGCGAAACAATATTTAATGAAATTGAAAAAAAGAAAAACAAATAAAGATTATTATTTGTCAATGTCAGACCATATGGACATGCATCGTGCTTTTTTATTAACTACATTCAGTCAAAAAGCAATGAAATTCACCAAGATGGAAATTTTTATTGCAAAATTTCAGAAATGGACTCTTTCTTTAAAAAAAATCTTTGCTTCAACTCAATCTGTGTCTGGAGTTAAAAAAACCCTTGGTATTTTAAAAACATTATAATAGTGTATAGTTATTATTCAAAAATATTTTGCAACATCCTTTTTTATATATAAATAAAGTTACTTTTAACATTTTTATGTGTCATATCAAACATTTCTTGTCAAATGCAATATTTAGATAAAATTATCAATTTTAAATCTGTTGGTATTTTTCATGTTTAATTATATCAATTTGTAATAATTTATAAAATATTTTGAGTAACAATTTAATAAAAAAATATAGTGTCACCTTTAATGAACTCATTTCCTTGCTAATTAGATTCATCTCTGACATAAAGTCAATTGTCATATTAAAGAATCATTAATTTTCTGTTTTGGCAGATGTCAAAACTGTTTTGTCTCAAATTTGAGCATGTCATTTGCTCATTTATCTATATACATGATATTTTCAAAAAATGAAATCAGTAAGTTTTTTTTAAATCAGATAAAAATACTTTAATCTGTGTAAACTGTTATTAGTTATTGAAATAAAACAATGATATTGTAACCACTTTTGAATAGCAACATAATATATTTAAATATTATGATCTTTATTCTCAAAACAATAATTTTACAGAAGACAGAGCCCTGTTGACACTTCCAAACCATGGCAGCCTCCATCCTACAGAAAAGTTAGTGCAACACCAGAAGATGACATAGGTGACAGTGCAAGTTCAGGTATATATCAGATTATAAGTCAGTTCTACAGGTGAAATCTTAAAAGGGAAACAGTTGTGTAAAAGCAAATAAACCTGTTTGCTAATATGTAGATGTAAAACATTTTTTTTGCACATTATAACTTCTATTATTGTCCAAAAATGCTGTATGACAATACAAACAAACCTGGATTTACAATCACCTCATTTCAGCTGTCACCTGCCTCTCACAGCCTCATTCAAACCATCTGAAATATTTTCTCTACATAATTCAACTCTTATCAGCAACCACCTATTTAACCAAGTCTTTGGTCACCTAGTTTTCACACTGAAATCGTCATTTCAACTGTTAACAATGGCAAATTTGATGTTTTTTACTATCAAAATTCTGTTGATTCATTTATTTTTTGTGGGTACAAATTGTCGTGGATTGAAGAAAAGTGTCATTTTCATGGATATTTGATTTCATTGTTTTGTCAAAGTATGCATATATAATATTTGTAATGCGTTGGACATTGAAATTTGTGGTTCCTAGGTTACCATAAAATCCATGAAACTAATGGTATCCCAAGAATAATAATGAATCCACAATAATCATCACACCAAACATATGTGTTCACTGTTCAGAATTAAAGTCAAAATAGCATGGATCAGGGATCTCCATGGCCTGTTTAACGATGGCTCCCCGCCATCGTTCAAATGTCTTGTGCCATCGTCAAATGACTCGTTGCACAGCATCAATTTGCCAGATAAAGTCATTAAAAACCTTTTCATTTGTCAACGTTTGCTTTACAAATCTCTTTAACCTTTTACATAACCTGTACGAATCGTTTTGTTGTTGCTGCAAATCAGCCATACGGGTAATGGGTTCTGAATTTGACAGGTGTCCATAAAAAATAAGCTCCACATCATATGATTTTTAACCCCCATAGCAATTACCAAAAATACAAGAAATCTACATGGGGACCTTCATGACAGCTTTTGGTCATTCTCGACTAAGGGGGAACCATGAAGACTTGGCATTTGAATGGTTAAAAATGGCAATAAATGAAAATATTGATACTTCTAATTCTATCATGAAAATTCAAATAAATATAATTTAAATAAGCAATGAATTAGCATGTTCACCATTCCTTGTATGGAGGGATAAAATACTTCCGATCGCGCTACACTGTACAGCGTAGACACTGTTTGTAATGGTGAAAGTTCCTCCATCGTTCAATTTTCCTTCATGGAGATCTCTGATGGATAATAAATTTCTTTGTTTTGGCAAAGTCTTCCAACATTCCTTTTGAAAATTTGTACTTCGTTGAACATCTAAATTCGTTGTTCTCCTGTTCCCACGAAATCCACAAAATTAGTATCCAATGAAAATTAATGAACCCACAGTAAAAAGTATTTTATTGCTTTAGAGTAAATATTCATACAGTATGTTTGTAGCACTCAATTAACTTTTCCAAACATTTCAGGATTAATGAGAGGAAGAAAAACTCCACAAGACCCACTACTAGAATCTATCAGTGAGACACCATCTCCTAGGTATAGGAAACAGAGTCCAAATTCTGACAAAAAAATGCCTTCCATGCCAGGGTTGGACAGGAAAAGTCCTGGCCTAGACAGAAAAAGTCCTGGTTTAGACAGGAAAAGTCCTGGTTTAGATAGAAGAAGTCCTGGTTTAGATAGAAAAAGTCCTGGTTTAGATAGAAGAAGTCCTGGTTTAGATAGAAGAAGTCCTAGCACAGATAGAAAATCACCCAAGTATGTTTTCACTTTAAGAAGTTCTTACTGAGTTAGTTGTTCATATTTTCTTTGTCTGAATATTTTTTTCACTCGAAATATAAACATGTACAGATTGTACTTATTTTCTAACACTATACTTAGAAATTTTTGCCATTGTCCTTGTACAGGTGATGAAATGCATGAATATTGTGAAATTGTCCAGCGTAGATTTTTATTTTGCCCAACGAGGACCAAGCTTGTTAGTTCAGGATATATTATACAAGGGATAATATTCACCAGTACTCATGCAATAGCCCTTTCATTGTAACACAATTTTTTTTTACATGTGTTTGTCACTTGTGACTTCAATAATTAGAAGCTTTGATTTGCACTAAATGCAATATGATGTGTTATTACCTAATAAAGAGTATTTTAATATTTTATTAATATTTCTATATTATTTGCTATTTTTCAGCCATTTTTTGTTCCATGGTCTATTTATTCATTTATTGCACTGGAAATTATCAATCTATTGCACCTGTGTGAAGTCTGTTGCACTGACCTGTTATGACCTCTTATTCTGAAATCTGATTAGTTGAAAGGTTGTCCAATCAAATTGGGTTAAAAACGTTCTTGGGTTTATTTTTTTGATCATCTGCAAATAACTTCCGCGATGGAGCGGTTTGCAAATGTTGATGATGGAGAATTTAATGATTTCTTGTCATTTAAATTAATCTGATTTCATGTCTGTTTTATTGAATTTCTAAAGTATTGGTTGTACATGCTCCTTACACATTATAATTAATACAGTTGCTACTTTCATGAGTTTTATTTCTAAGAATTTGTTAAAACTGATTCAGTGTGTATTAGGTAATAAAACAGTTATTGAATGTGTAACAGTGCAATAGATCAAAATATATTTCCCTCGGTATGAAGATCAGCTCATTGTTCTATTGCCCTCAGCCGTTGGCTTTGTGGGGCATCCGTGAACTAGGGACACATTCTTGTTTATTTTGTTATGATGCTTTTGAAGAAAAAAATTAGATGTATACATCATTTTATACTGTTAAAAAAACCTATCATGATATACTAACAATGAAATTGAAGGAAAATGTAGAGGATGATATACTGAAAATTACTTAAAAGTTTATTATAACGAATAATTGTTTCTGTTTTACAGGGCATTGAACTTGGATGATCCTTTGATGTCAGTAAAAGGTGCCTCACCACGACCTAAACTTAAGACAGATGTTTTTGGCAGCTCCTCAGCTATGGATGCTACCCTAGATGAAGAGCCTACGCCAAAACCTAGAAAGTCAAGATTTTCTAGCGCAGGACAGAAAAATCAAACTGAAAGTGAAAGACTATTTGGTAGGAAAACCCCAACTGAGAGTGATAGAACAACTGGGAGAAAAACTCCCACTGACAAAGATAGATTTGGTGGTCGTAAAACACCTACAGAAAAAGATAGATTCACAGGTCGTAAAACTCCAACATTCAGCAAAAAATCAGAAAAAGAAGAAAATGAAAAAACTAAAGAAAAAAGCGAAAGAAAGCAGGAACCAAGTTTAATGGACTTTTTAACTGGAGATGTTACTGAAAAGGAAACACAGAAAAAAGGTAAAAGTAAACTTTTTGATGATGATGATGATAGTGATGAGGAAGAAGAGAGAAAACAAAAGGTCAAACCTAGACGACCTCGACATGAAGTTCAAAAGGAGGAGGAGCCAGAGGTCGACAGTTTTCAAGCTCTATTAGCAAAGAAAAGTTATCAAAAAGGAAGGAAACCTCAAGCAGATGAAAGTTCTGTCTGTGAAGAATATGAATTTGAACCAGGTCCGAAAAAAAATACTGATTTACATATGGAACAGAGCCAGTCACTCAGGTAAAAAACATATTTCCAGTTAACTTTATGAAAATCTCTCTGGAAAATAATTATTATTTAAAATTTAAAGTAACCAAAGAAAATCTGAGTATTTTTGTAGTTATAAAATGTGAAAAGGGCCTTTATTTTTGTCAATTTGTCATGCATGTGACAAATGATGTGGAAACAAGACTTCGGCATGTTCTGGCCCTAGCAGTTTCATTAGCTGTAGCAATTTCTGATTACCTATCGGTCACATATACAAGATATATCTCCGGGTCAAAAGTTTATTCATTATTATCAATATTTTATGTCAATTATATAATTTTTCTGTATTTAATTTTTGCTGTCTAGAAGAATCCTCTGTATAAACTAGTTTTTGAATACAATTAAAAGAAACCTGTTTCATGTAATTCCAAACTAAATAATTCCAACAAAATTTAAAAACGAAATAATAAATCAATGCAAACTACTATACAAGTGATCAATTCAAATAAAAAATATAATCTAATAAGAAAAAGTTGATTTGCACTGAAATTATATCTACATTGAATTATTATTAAAGGTCATACAACAAACAGAGGTCAGACAAACAGCAAGCTGAAGATGCAATAGATATGGTGGCAGGACAACAAAGAACTCAACAAATGAAACCAATAGAACGCCCAGATAGTTCTAAAAAGTAGGTTGAATTATACATAAACAAAAATAAAAAATGCTTTGAAGAAAGATCTGTGTTCTGTTAGATATCAACTTCTAAAGTTTAAATCTTTGTTTTACTGATCAGCAATAAAAAGAAAACTTTCTTCGGTTTACCTGAGCCCTGAAGATCCTTTGAAGGTAGTGTGTTTGCTGATGTCTGTTCTTTTTAACTCAGCAATTCTGCCTTTATATATATCCGCCTGCTTTAAAAAAGTGGGGTTTACTTTTTTACCTGTATCTGTCTGTCCATCTATCCATCTATCATTTTACACATGATTGCCAAGTTGAAAATTTGTCGAATGGATTCCTGAAATTTGGTTTCATGGTTTATACAAGTCAGCTTTACCAAGTGCATGATGTGTTTTCAGATTCATCACTTAACAACTTCCTGTTGACGGTCAGTTGACCTTATACTTTGTACTTTAAGCAAGTGGGGGTATAAGTGAACAGTAGCTCACCCAGATTCATTTGTTTATTTTATTTTTATTTTATTGATGTGTAAATATTTGTCTGCTTAGAGAGCATGGTTTTATTTTTATGATTGTAAATATTCTTCTTTACTGTAAAGCTCTTGGGATTATATTGGTGTTTCATGTGATATTGAAAAGCCATATGATTTTCTCTTTTTATTTCAGAACATCCACAAGCAGTAAAATTGTGAAGCCAAAACCTCGACATTCCCTACCTGGTACTCCTACTCCTTCTTTAACTCTGTCTGAGACAGACTTTAATGATACCAAATCTTTGAGGGAAGCTATCTTTAATGACTGGAAAACCCAAAGATTGAATTCTGCTAGACAAAAACAATCTGAAGAAAAAAAGAAAAAAGATGAAGAGGAAAAGAAAAAGAAACAGGTATTGTACATGTTGTAATTTAAATGAAATAAGAGATGTTGTAAACATCAGGGAGACAGCCACCCAACCACACAAATTTTCAAAGCAGAATAGTACATGTTTAAACAAATGGGGGCCATATTGCATTGATTGTCTGATTTTCTGACCCGAGTTTTATATTTTGAACATAGTAATGCTTTAAAATCATTTATTATGTCTATTAGGTTCTTTGTGATTTTCAGCCTTAACTTTTGTCTGTTTTTTGGTAGAAATTATGATTATAAAAGTCCATTGTCAGCAATACATGTAAGAATTATAAGGAGACTTTACCAGTCCTAGTTATTCCTGAAATTCTTTTAATAATATGCTCATTGAAACCAATATCAGCATATATATGATCAGTATGTCCTTTTCCCCACAAGACGTCTGTCCTGATCCCGCTACGAGCATCTTTTAAGATAAAAAATAGCAATAAACAGATGATAGTTAGATATATTGGAAATTGATATAAAAAGAAATTCTGGATCTATTAAGCATACATATCTATTTCTTGTTAATTTTTTAGCTAAACAAAAAAATGATTAATTGTTTGCTTATGTTGAAAAATCAATATGTACCTATAAAAGTAGGTCAATTTAGTTAGATGTAAGAAGTATTTACATAAACAGATTTGTTTTTTTTCTTTAAAGGATTTAGTCAACAAAAAATTAGAGAATGAGGCAGCATATAGAACTTGGAAAGAACAGAGAGAACCAGTAATCAAAGATAAAATGAAGGAAAAACATAGAGAAGAAAAGAAAAAGAAATTGGAAGAAGAGGAAAAATTAAAGAAAAAGAAAGATGCAGAAAAGGTATGTTTATTGTTTTAATTTCCTTATCTCATTATTGCCCCTGTTAATCATCAATTCATGCCAGGGGCTAGAAGTGTGGGACTTGTCATTTCTATGGCAGAACTTATAATTCTGAGTAAGTCCATGACCACAAAATCCTTTGTATTGATGCTTTTACAGGACCAATGATAGATATAAGAAGATGTGGTACTGTATGATTGTCAATGAGACAACCCTATAAAGGCCCCAAAAATGACTAGTATAAAACCATTCAAAAATGGTATAATCTATATAAAAATACGAGAAATGAGAAACACTTATGATCTACATCATCAAATGACAACCACTGAACATCAGGTTTCAACTTAGGACATGTGTAAACAAATGCATCAGGATTAACGTTTTAATAGGCGCCAACCTTCACCCTACCCGAAAATATTTACTTGAAAATACAAATACCCAAGAAGTTTTCTTTCTTAAATAAAAATTGAATCACTGTTATGCCAGACATTGCATTATAATTTAGTACCAAGAAAAAAACAAGTTAATGCACCTTTAGTAATACTTTCTTAAATGTGAAAATTGTTTTTTTTTATAGGAATTCAAGAAATGGAAAGAATTAAATGATGAAAAGTTAGTTGAACAGCAGAAAGAAAAGAAACGAGCTGAGAGAAGAAAAGAGGAAGAAGAAAAAAGAAAGCAAAGAGAACGAGTAAAAGATAATGAAAGTGCTCTCAGAGTCTGGTAGGTATTATATACCAAGAAAGATTGTACTTTACTGTCTTTTTCTCTCTACAGTAGTAACCTTCCAAAACAAGGTTCGTTATGTATCTAATAAAATTTATATCCATAACTAAAAAATACTTTAAAATTTTCAACAAATCAATTACTTTTATAGATTATTATTGAATTAAAACCAAAGTAACTTATTACTGTTCAAAACTGTGAACAACAATAACGTTACCCAACTTGAATACAAGATAAAAAAAAAATACCAGGTTTAGAAGAGCACTAGTTACATTCCTGATTTTCAGTTTTCATTCAACACAAGTATTTTGGTTGTATTGTATGCAAATATACCAGTAACTGTCATTAACTAATTTCATTGTGAAAAGAAAATATAAAAATAAAGAAAATATAATTTTTTTTTAGGAATTGCTGAATAATATAATGTAATTTTTTTAGCTCTTCATTAGTCATAGCAAGCTTTTGATATTAAAGTTGTACACAATTCATGTATAATCATCTTATTTTACAGGAAAGAGAAGAAAGAAGACGTTATTAAAGAAAAAACCAAAGAAGAAAAAGATAAAATGAAACAAACTAAGAGATATATGGATGAAGAAAAACGAAGACAGGAAGAAGAAGCCAGACAAAAATATGAGAAATGGCTGTCAAGAAAGGTATGTCCTTCCATGATATATGTAATATCCCATGCAAAGACAAAAAGGGTCTTGTATACGTAAGGTATACTACCCTCCTTTCCAAGTAGTCTAGTGCTACAGATAGATAGAATGGTTATCTACTCTTAAAGGAGGATAGTTTACCTAACCTCATAATGACTTAACAGTTCAGCTAGCAAGCTAGCTAACCAAAGACATTACCTTTACCTACACATGTACACTCAATGAAATCTGTTGTAATATGTTTCCATATTAAACTTTCAAAGCAAAAAAGCGTGGCATATGTATTAACACTTATTTTGGAATGTTGTGTCATTTCAAGTTATGCTTTCTCTTTGCAAGATATTTGCAACTATGGTTATATCTACTAAGCAAAGACATGTTTGAAAGATGACCCCCAGGCTTGAATTTTTTTAATTTTCCTCAGGTTCAGTTACTATTAGTTGGTTGACCTGCAAAGGACAAAATTTACTTTCAGTTGTTGTGGTCTTGCTTAAGAACTTATATCTTGTTCCATCGGGTTTTTTTTTAATGGTTATGACTTGATTTTGAGTATCATTTTTATATTTTAGGACAAACAGAAAGTTGTTGATAGGAAGATAAGGTACACTTCTACAGAAAGTATTGAAGAAAGACCAGCTTGGAGTCCAGCTAGTAGAACAATTCCCCAGGGTCGATGATAGCTAAAAGCTTGTGGTTGTGAATTTTAAGAACTCAAAACTAAACAGAAATTAGTTTGATCCTGAATCCTTCATTGGGGGTTATAGCTTTGTACATTTAACCAATTGTAGAATATAGGTAGCTCAGACACTCTCCTTGCTTACATGAAGAGAAATACACTACTTTTGTTCTGCTGTATGTAGATAAACATAAGCATCAGTTAATATAGATGACATCCTTTGATGTTCCCCTTTATCCAAGCATCATTTGAATTTTTATTAAATGTAAAGTCAAAATGAATAGTTCGGTTTCTTTATTTCCTTATGAATAATGTGAATAATGGTTTATTGAAAATTTTTGTAGTAAAATAAATTCTCCATTTTCCCACCTAACACAACCCTACATGTGTATCAAGTGAAACTCCTATAATTTGTTTTTAAAATATTAAATGTATTTCATACCTTCTTTACACAGGTAGAGTTTACAAAGATGAATTTAAAACATTTGACATTTAACCATGTGTAGTATAGGTTCTCATAGTTTATCTAAATCATAAATGAACAAGAGTTTTGTTTTCAGATTGTTTCTCATAAACAAGTTTCACCATAATTTATCATTTTCATAGAAGATAACAATAAGTCATCAAAGACATTACAACTAAGAAAAACTTTTTATTCTATTGGGTATCAAGCTTATGGAAAAAAGGGTTGGACAAAATTTGTGTTTCACATTTAACAAGTGACATGGTAATGATAAGACTAGTACAGTATAAAATTAGGAATATTAAGTCAAGGAAAACAGTTATATCTCATTTGTATTTAAAATATAGAGCAGCAAGCATCATGACTTGTGTCCAAATATGATGTGATCTATTTATTGAATTGTTTAAAATCAATTTAAACATATCAATGATTTTTTAAAGAAATTGTAGTTATATTTTTATGAATATTTGTACGATAACTTTGTATGCATGTTTTATTGTACATTTGTAAGTCATGTAAGTGATGTCAATGTAGGTGTTTATTTTAGTGCTTTTAGGTAATGATGTTTTACATATTTTATTTTTTTTTATTGTAAAAATGAATTCCGTCCTGTTGTGATATGAATTTTAGATATGTTTGTTATATATTTTATCTTTCATTTTTATTGAGAAAAAGTAATTTTATGGAATTTGAACTGAAAAAAAAGCCAATTTGTTCTGAATTCAGCTTTATAAAAGAACATCATTCTTGAGTCACTTTTCAGAGATATTGATTGCAGTTAATTCAGTACTGTTCAGACATTAAGCTTGTAATCAATTAAGGTCTGTTTTGTTACATTATGAAGTAAGGTGAACATGCCCAACAATTTATACTAACTACCATAAATTTTGGCAGATCAGTAGTAGAAAACATCAAAGTTTGTTGAAACATATTCTTCCACCTGAGCTTGTGCAGTTTGACATTTCTTCTCTACATTTAAAATTGCAAATGTTAAAAATGGTTTGCAAGCCTCACATTTTTTAATAAAATGTCTCAAGTGGAGAAATATTATATCTTATCACAACAAGTTGGCAGAATTTATATCTAAGCAGTAGATTATTATTATTTTAGTATAAAACTTGATAGTAGCATCTGTCAAGTTTATATTGTTTTAGTCATTTGTTTAGTACTACTTGATGTTTCTGTCTTCATCTTATCTGTGATATGTTTCTGTTTAAAATCATGAGAATAAAACATCTTAAATCAAATTTTATTGAGTGTTTATCTTTACCACATATTGATATGGTGTGCCTAGCAAGTTTAAATAAGAGTGCTGTTCTCTTGACAGTTGTAAGGCAGGGGCAGATCCAGCCATTTTAAAAAAAAGGGGGGGGGGGGGGGGGGGGTTTCCTAACCCAGGACAAAGGGGGGGTTCCAATTACATGTCCCCATTCAAATGCATCGTCCAAAAAAAAGGGGGGTTCCAACCCCCGGAACCCCCCCCTGGATCCGCGCCTGTAAGGGCACTCTTTAACTACAAAAAGGAACTAAATGAATGGTACTTCCAACCAGAAGAGTATGAACAATACTGTAAATTCAGAAATTACTGCATGCATTTATTATTACGATTTTGTCATTTAAGCCATAAATGCAATTATTTAAGTTTTGCGATATTTAGAACAATTATGTTTAGTTCATTAAAGATATTTCAAAATTCTAGTTTTAATTATTGCGATTATAACCCTGTCGCATTTTTTTTGTCCTGTAGTACTTGAAAATTGAACTTTGACTTAAAACTTGCCTTTTATTTATAAAGCAATTGACTAATCCAGAATGCTATTGGTAATCCCTTTGTTGCATTATTAATCCAAGACACATTATTGAGGAGGGGCAAGGGGTTTAACTGTTATGCTGTTATGGGGCAATTTAATTCTTTGTTATCTGTTATTTTGAAAATATATTTGCTGTTAGCTGTTATTGTCTTATTCTTTGTTAGCTGTTATTGGGCTATTAGTTTTTTTGTTATCTGTTATTGTGATAATGAATTTGCTGTTAACTGTTATTGAAAATTGGAATGTTAGCATTTTTTTTTCACAGTCAATATTCGGTATAAATTGAAGATCATTGGACTTTGGGGTCTACCAGTACTAATATGTTTGTCCCGTATTCAGAGAAGGATTCCATTAACATTTACCCATCACAGAAGGGAGGTCCAGGACAATTCCAGTATATCTTATGATTATCCTTTGTAATAAATTCCATTATTTTATGAATGTGTATTTAGAATTATCTTAATTTTTTGTATGAGAATTATGTTCCTTGTTTCTCGTACGAACATATTAAATTAAAACAATTCTTAATATGACAAAAAGGAAAACATATGGCCAGGAATATCGGACAAGGATCTCAATTAAGGACTAGGTCCTAACAACCAGTTAACCTTTTATATAATATGGTACATAGACTCAGAATTGTGATTCTTTTCAAAGCAGAACCAAATGCATTGTACAATGAAAGTTCCAACCATGTACCTGGGTCCGAAGCTGCACATAACTCATTACAAACAAAGATTTCTTTCGTTTCAAGCCATTGTTTCCCTACGTAACTATGTATTCTACTTACTAGTACACTTGGTACAATCAAAAACCTCCGCTGATAAAAAATTGTTCAAATAAGGCCTTTGAAAATAGTTGAATAAATAGCTTTTGGAGTGTCAAAATTCGTTCGAAGTACTTGATAAATTGCATGCTTATAATTGGTGCTTTTGATTTTGCTACCCTATATACCACTTTGCCTCATAGTCTTATTAAGAAAAATTCACACACCTCATTAAATGGTCATTTAGAAAAAGTCAGAATATTCAAACTCTTTTAGGTCATTTTTTTTATTAGCAACAAAGGGAGCTTCAGTCAATATATATAAACAATACACCAACGTTTCATGAGAACTGCTGAAAGCATTTTTGAGTTATTTTTGAAAACTAGAAAATAACACCTTTTTCTAATGAATAAAATCCCTTAACTCAGTAACATAAAATCTAAAATTAATAAAAATCGAAAGGGAGTTTACAACAATAGATATAAACGTTTCAGCAAAGTTTCCTGAGAACTGCTGAAAACATTTTTGTGTTAATATCTGAAAACTGGAAAATCCCCCCTTTTTAATTAATAAAACCTATTAAGGGAGCTACCATTTGATTTTTATGGGGGGGCTAGGATGAAATTTGAAAAAAATAGGCAGGACAGGAGTTTTGAGTAAAAAAAAAAGGCAGGATGAGACACTTGCAAAAAAAAAAAGTCAGGACGACAATTTAGGTAGAAAAAAGTCAGGAAAAACTAAAAAAAAAAGGCAGGACCGAACAGAGTGAAAAATAAAAAGGCAGGACAGAGATTACAGCTAAAAAAAAATGCAGGACAAAATTTTTCATCCTAGCCCCCCCATAAAAATCAAATGGTAGCTCCCTAACTCGGAAACGTAAAATCTATTAAAATTTATAAAAATTGAAAGTGACCTCATGTAAATAGATATAAACAATTCACCAAAATTCCTTGCTTTGTGAAAGCATTTTTGAGATATTATCAGAAAACTGAGAAAAAAACACCAATTTTATTGAATAAAAACCCATTACCCAGAAACTTAAAATCTAAAATTTATAAAAAAAAAGAAAAAAAAGAAAAAAAAAAAAGGGAGCTCACGTCAATAGATATAAACAATTTCCCAAAGTTTAATGCAAATTGGTTAAAGTGTTTTTTGAGTTAATGTCCGACATGTTGACAACAGACGGACAACAGTATACCATAATACGTTCCGTAAACGAGCGTATAAAAAATATTCTAATATGACGTGCTTCTTTCGCTTTGTAAACAACACCGTGATAAAATTCTCGATATATCTATACTTCGCGCAGACTTCAAGATGTACACAAATGGCTGTTTAAATATGCCTCCCACGTAAATCCACATGTATCGTAACCTATGTGTAAACGGTTGTGGATTTCGCTGTGTTAACAATTACATTTGAATTAAACCCTACAGAACATTTATTCTGATTCTGATGCGTAACAAAAAGAATTTACAAATTAGAGAACGGAAAAATGGACAAAAACAAAACAAATTAAAATTCCGCGAAATTCCAGTAATGATTTTGGCGCATTAACGTCATTTCAAAACATGACGTCATACGTATGAAAACGTCAAAGCTGAAGGTTTTTCTATTGCGTTTACCTTCTAAACTCGGATACAATTGCATTAAAATAAATTATTGAGGTAGGTGTTGCTTGTTTTCTGTTCTATTGCATTATTCGCACATTTACTGATATCATGGATTTATGAGTTAACCGCGGTATACTACTGTTGCCTTTATTCAGCAAGTCAACATGGCGGCTCCTTGGTTACAACATGTCAACAGTGAATTTGACGGTAGCTTACGATAAAAAATGTAAATTTAAAATTGCAAATGTTGGGTTTACTGAGAAGTAAATAAAGTAATCACATTTTTTTCTAGCGGTTAGTTAAGAAATCATTCATGCAGGTTTATTAGATTTGTTTTATATTTATCGAACAGTTTAAATATAAATTATTATAATAAATTCTCGATATATCTATACTTCGCGCAGACTCCAAGATGTACACAAATGGCTGTTTAAATATGCCTCCCACGTAAATCCACATGTATCGTAACCTATGTGTAAACGGTTGTGGATTTCGCTGTGTTAACAATACACCTTATCGCTATTCCCGGCTGACCCGTCCGCTTGAACTTTTGACGTCAACAACAATCACTTTTCCATTGTGGCGTCAGACATTTTGTTTTATGACGTCAAAATTTTACGGGAACCTGTGTGATTTCCAGCAATGGCGGACAAATAGCGATAAGGTGTATTACAATACACCTTATCGCTATTTGTCCGCCATTACTGGATATCACAGAGGTTCCCGTAAAATTTTGACGTCATAAAACAAAATATCTGACGCCACAATGGAAAAGTGATTGTTGTATGAGTCAAAAGTTCAAGCGGACGGGTCAGCCGGGATTAGCGATAAGGTGTATTGAATTAAACCCTACAGAACATTTATTCTGATTCTGATGCATAACAAAAATAATATTGTTTTTGTCCATTTTTCCGTTCTCTAATGTGTAAATATGCAGTTTACTATCCATATCCATATACTGAAATATGGATAGTAAACTGCACATTGCCAGAAAACAAAGAAATAGTGATGGTAACGTTAAATACGTTAATATAGTAATGCAAATAGACAGGAAATAATTAAAAAATAAATTAAAAACATTGATTTACAAAATTTTAATCTGCTAACCGAGTCCCTGTGGATTATATCCGTAATAAGAAATACTGATTTGTCAAAGACCGAATTATTTTAATATTTCATTTACTGTTATCTGTTTTTGTCCATTTTAATTCCCTGTTATCTGTTATGAGCCAAATCAATTTGCTGTTTTGCTGTTATTGGGACCCCCTTGCCCCCCCCCCCCCCCCCCCCCCCCCCCCCCCCCCCATTATTGGTTATAGAATATGGAGATGTGGTGTTCAATACAGACCAAAGGCCAATGATATGTACAATGTATATTATATAAAACCAGGTTTAATCCACCATTTTCTACATTTGAAAATGCCTGTAATAAGTCAGGAATATGACAGTTCTTGTACATTCGTTTTTATACGACCGCAAAAATTTTAATTTTTTCGTCGTATATTGCTATCACGTTGGCGTCTGCGTCGTCGTCGTCCGAATGCTTTTAGTTTTCGCACTTTAACTTTAGTAAAAGTGAATAGAAATCTATGAAATTTTAACACAAGGTTTATAACCACAAAAGGAAGGTTGGGATTGATTTTGGGACTTTTGGTCCCAAAATTTTAGGAATTAGGGGCCAAAAAGGGCCCAAAATAAGCATTTTCTTGGTTTTCGCACAATAACTTTAGTATAAGTAAATAGAAATCAATGAAATTTAAACACAAGGTTTATGACCACAAAAGGAAGGTTGGGATTGATTTTGGGAGTTGAGGTCTGAACAGTTTAGGAATAAGGGGCCAAAAAGGGGCCCAAGTAAGCATTATTCTTGGTTTTCGCACCATAACTTTAGTATAAGTAAATAGAAATCTTTGAAATTTAAACACAAGGTTTATGACCATAAAAGGAAGGTTGGGTTTGATTTTGGGAGTTTTGGTCCTAACAGGTTTTTAGGAATAAGGGGCCCAAAGGGTCCAAAATTGAACTTTGTTTGATTTCATCAAAAATTGAATAATTGGGGTTATTTGATATGCCGGATCTAACTGTGTATGTAGATTCTTAATTTTTGGTCCCGTTTTCCAATTGGTCTACATTAAGGTCCAAAGGGTCCAAAATTAAACTTAGTTTGATTTTAACAAAAATTGAATCCTTGGGGTTCTTTGATATGCTGAATCTAAAAATGTACTTAGATTTTTGATTATTGGCCCAGTTTTCAAGTTGGTCTACATTAAGGTCCAAAGGGTCCAAAATTAAACTTAGTTTGATTTCATCAAAAAATTGAATAATTGGGGTTCTTTAATATGCCAAATCTAACTGTGTATGTAGATTCTTAATTTTTAGTCCCATTTTCAAATTGGTCTACATTAAATACCAAAGGGTCCAAAATTAAACTAAGTTTGATTTTAATAAAAATTGAATTCTTTGGCTTTTTTGGATATGCTGAATTTAATCATGTACTTAGATTTTTGATTATGGGCCCAGTTTTCAAGTTGGTTCAAATCAGGATCCAAAATTATTATATTAAGTATTGTGCAATAGCAAGCAATTTTCAATTGCACAGTATTCAGCAATAGCAAGAAATCTTCAATTGCACAGTATTGTGCAATAGCAAAAAATGTTCAATTGCACAGTATTGTGCAATAGCAAGAAATGTTCAATTGCACAGTATTGTGCAATAGCAAATATTTTCAATTGCACAGTATTGCACAATAGCAAGAAATATCTAATTGCACAATATTGTGCAATAGCAAGAAATTTTCAATTGATTGGAGTTATCTTTCTTTGTCCAGAATAGTAGTTGAATCAACTTAAATCATTGTTTTATACAATACACAATGTATATTCACTTTTACTACCAACTGATAAATTAAAACAATCTTTACCATTCAGTGATAACAAGCACTTTTTGTTACATTTTAACATTTTATGATGTATTTAAATGAGTAGTTATTGTTGCAAACTCCATTAGAAATTTGAATTGAGATCAGTTTTGAAAAAAGGGAAAGGGGGATGTGAAAAAAAATGGTGGTGGGGGGGGGGGGGGGTTGAATTTTCTCATTTCAGATTTCATAAATAAAAAGAAAATTTCTTCAAACATTTTTTTGAGAGGATTAATATTCAACAGCATAGTGATTGCGCAAAGACAAAAAAAATATTTTAAGTTCATTAGACCACATTCATTCTGTGTCCAAAACCTATGCTGTGTCAACTATTTAATCACAATCCAAATTTAGAGCTGAATCCAGCTTGAATGTTGTGTCCATATTTGCCCCAACCGTTCAGGGTTCAACCTATGCGATCGTATAAAGCTGCGCCCTGCGGAGCATCTGGTTTATGTGTTGTATCATTTGATTTTGCCATGTGAATGATTTAGGGACTTTCCGTCTTGATTTTCCTCTGAGTTCAGTATTTTTGTGATTTTACTTTTTACAGGTCACCAAAAAACCTTTAACAGTGAACAAACTTATACATCATAGATATGACAACTGAGAAACAGCTGAAAAAAACTTGTTTGGTTTATAATTCAACAATATTAAACTAACAACAAATATGAAAAACCTCAAACAACAACAACTGGATTACAGGTTATATAGTTCTAATATTCTTTTTGATAATGTCCAATTCTTTCGTGTATACAAATGCGACAATTGACTTACGAAAATTAGTACCCATGAAAAAAAACAAATCCACATTGTATGTAGAAGATGTGAACACATGCCAATGGTGATTCCAATATTGTGTACATTATAGTTATGAAAACGCACTGTAGAAAATGAATATTCCTTGTTACCATTGATGTGCTCAAACTACTTTGTTTACTTATAATATGAATACTAGTCAAGGAATATATATATATATATACGTTTTCTGATCAGTATTTTGGCAATCAATGGATATGATACAAGATCTAGAACAAACCACAAGTGAGATGTTTAGCTAGCTATAAAACCAGGTTTAATCCAACACTTCCTACACACGAATATGACAGTTGCTTTCCATTTTTTTGTGTGTTTGAGCCTTTTGCCATTTGGATTGGTAGGAAGGCATTTTCTTTCTTTTTTTTTTTTTTTTACAAAAAGCAAGTATAGGAAACTGTACGGTCTTCAACAATGAGAAAAACCAATACCGTATGAATGATAAAAGTACGGTCCAGTGGCGGATCAAAAAGTTTTCATTTAGGGGCGTGGGGGGGGGGGGGGGGGTCATAATTCAGTGATTCCCTATAATATTAATGAGGGTCTGGATGGGGGGGGGTAAAAAAATTAACCCCTTTTTTTCTCTAATCTTAATTTTTTTGCCATTTATTCTCTATAATCTTTATTTTTTTGCCCGTTATTCTCTAATCTTCATCTTTTAAGGGCATTATTTTTAATTATTTAACCCCATCCAAACCCTCATCAATTTTTTCCTACAAAAGGGGTGGACCGGGCCCCCAGGCACCCCTTGATCCGCCTATGGGACCCAACATGAAAAATAAGAAACCATTATTATAGCAAAACAATTTACGAACAAGAATGTGTCCCCAGTACACGAATGCCCCACTCGCACTATCATTTTCTATGTTCAGTGGACCGTGAAATTGGGGTAAACCCTCTAATTTGGCATTAAAATTAAAAAGATCATACCATAGGGAACATGTATACTAAGTTTGAAGTCGATTGGACTTCAACTTCATCAAAAACTACCTTGACCAAAAACTTTAACCTGAAGCGGGACAGACGGACGAACGAACGGACGGACGCACAGACCAGAAAACATAATGCCCCTCTACTATCGTAGGTGGGGCATAAAAAGACATACGACTAATGTGAACGGCAATGACTTCCCATACGACAAAATTGCGGGTACTTTATTCATTAGCTAAATCACGTGACCTATACTAAATCCGCCCCTTTGTGCGAGTTATCTCCCTTTTATTTACTAAAAAAACTCACATGCCAAACACACGTAAAAGGAAAATTGATTTCAAACGACTTGCCGACGGAAACTTTAGTGGCACTGACCGTACAGCGACAGAGACAGTCGAAAGGGAGAAGTCTTACCTGAAACATATGATGTCGAGCGGATAATTGCATGCCGCAAGCTGAAAAGGGTATGTTTTTCTGCCAGGTTCTGATTATCAAACTCCGTACAGTGATCGTTTCCGTTCCGGAACCTTTTTCCTTTACTCCATCAAACTCCGTACAGTGATCGTTTCCGTTCCGGAACCTTTTTCCTTTACTCCATCAACTTAAGTCTTGTGTTTTGTGTTGTTGGGATGCTGTCCAATGAACCTATACCCTAAAACCATCTCCTTGTATTCATATGTTTATATATTTGGAAAAAAGTTAAATCAGATGTATTATTTGGCTAAAACTGAGATAAAATATTCTTTATTTCTATTTTTGTTGAGCCTGCAACTTTTGTTGCAGAAAGCTCGACATAGGGATAGTGATCTGGTGGCGGGGGCGGCGTTAGCTAACTTCTTAAAAGCTTTATATTTTAGAAGGTGGAAGACCTGGATGCTTCCTACTTTGTGTATAGATGGCTCATGTTACGAGTTTTTGTCAGTCACATGTCCAATGTCCTTGACCTCATTTTCATGGTGCAGTGACCACTTGAAAAAAAAGTTCAGATTTTTTGTAATGTTGAATTCTTTCTTATTATAAGTAATAAGATAACTATATTTGTTATGTGCGTACCTTGCAAGGTCCTCATGCCCATCAGACAGTTTTCACTTGACCATGACCTCATGTCATGGATCAGTGAACAAGGTTAAGTTTGGTGGTCAAGTCCATATCTCAGATACTATAAGCAATAGGTCTAGTATATTCAGTGTATGGAAGGACTGTAAAGTTTACATGTCCAACTGGCAGGTGTCATCTGACCTTGACCTCATTTTTATGGTTCAGTGGTTATAGTTAAGTTTTTGTGTTTTTCTCATTCTTTATGCAATAAGTCTACAATATTTGTTGTATGGAATGATTGTAAGGTGTACATGTCTAGCGGGCAGATGTCATCTGACCTTGACCTCATTTTCATGGTTCAGTGGTCTTTGTTTAGTTAAGTATTTGAGTTTTGGTCTTTTTATATAATACTATATGCCAACTATATTTGGTGTATGGAAATATTTTATGATCTGTATGTCAGTCGCACAGGTTTTATTTGACCTTGACCTCATTTTCACAGTTCATTGCTCAGTGTTAAGTTTTAGTGTTTTGGTCTATTTTTCTTAAACTATAAGCAATAGGTCACCTGTATTTGTTGTATGGAAGCATTGTTAGCTGTACATGTCTGCCTGGCATAGTTCATCTGACCTTGACATCATTTACATGGTTTTTGGTCTTTGTTTAGTTATCTTGGTTAATGTTGAGATTACATTTGTATGTGACAGTTGTAATAAAGCTTTATATTTAGGACTATCAACATAATATCAATTATTAGTAAAGGAGGCGAGACATTTCAGCGTGTGCACTCTTGTAATTATTAACAACAAGACATGCATGTTCATGATTAATTTATGAAGACATACAGTTTTTTTAAAACAACAATAAATAAAACGAAAATATATATTTAAAAATGCACACAAATTTTCATGCGCAGCTAGTATGCACTTCAATTCACTCATTGAAATGTGAATAATCCTTGTTTGAGAGTGCATTAGTCTTGTCTAAAATTTATTTTTAAGTGCAAGTCTATTCCATTTATAAATGTATACATGTAGAATCTCTGCAGGCTTTCAATGCTTCTCATGTAACTTGATAAACTTCCAATGATAAGGTTGACATAATTGTGATCTGAAAATATAAAAACATATTTTTTATAACTTTGTAACTTCTGGTTCGGATGTACAGTAGGTAAGGGATGTATATGGTATGCCATTGTTTGTCAATCCATCCTTTAAAATCATTATGGCAACACTTTGTTCAATATCTCAAAGTGGTAGGGGCTAAATAAAAAAGGTTCTTATTTGGCCCAGATATTACTGCTTATTTAACAGTTATCCTAAATATTTCAAAATTTGTCCAAACTAGACTTAGGTACACCCTATTCAGAAAATAATGAGTTTTTTTTACCACTAAAGAGTTACCATGGCAATAAACTTAGACCAAATTTGTAAAATTTCTTAATTTTCCTTGTTTTTTGTCAAATAAAATTATATTTTAGACTGTACAGTATGTGCCCATCCAAGAAAAAACTTTATATTTAGTGAGATTATGTCAATAGTTATAACAAAGGTTTTCTTAAATTATTTTGTTGTTTTGGAAACTGCATAAATTCTATATTTGTCCTCATTCATGATGGAATTGTGACATTATCAGACAAAATTATTATGTTTTTAATTTATGTTTCTTAAATTTATGCATTTCCAAACATAATGGGGCTTTTTGGAATAGTTTATATTCTTGGACCAAAAATAGTCCTTTAATGCCCCTTTTCCTTTGCTTTGAACAATTTCTCATGAAATTTAAACACAAAATTTAGATTGAGTTCCTTTTTAATTTTTCAATTTTTGGAGTCTCTTTCAAAAGTTGCAGGACCTATCAGATTTAGGGTATTTTTCACTTCTCATATTAAGCTTGAATTTGCTTAGAGTAAATAATCTAGATCTGTACTAAGTGTCTTTCAGTTGTTTGGATGTACTAGTTCCTGACCATGCCCCCCCCTTTTTTGTTAAATGTATTTCTACTTGTATCCATCTGATGAGTTAAGATTTAAGACTTTTTCAACTGAATTTTATAGTTTGTTTTTATTTTGTACTCTTACACCACTGTCCCAGGTAAGGGGAGGGTTGGGTCCCAGCGAACATGTTTAACCTGATACATTATGTATGTCTGTGTCTGTCCCAATTCAGGAGCCAGCTTTAATTCAGTGGTTGTTGTTTGATGTGTCACATATTTGTTGTTCGTTCATTATTTTATACATACATGTATGATAAATTAGGCCAAATTTCTAGTTTTAATTGTTTAACATTTGTCATTTCAGTGTATTTTATAGCTCTCTGAGTGGCATGGGCTTTACTCATTGTTTGAGACTGTACTATGACCTACTGTAGGCTACAGTAGCTGTTGTTAACTTCTGTCATTTGGTCTCTGGTTGGAAGAGTTTTCTCATAGGCAATCATACAACATCCTCTTTTTTATATTCACAGTTTATAGCATAAACCATGTAGTTGTATCCACAATTTGATCATATAATTAATATCACCATAGGAAATATTAGTAATTTAAAAAAAAAACTTTGTGAGTATTTGTTGTTTTAATATATAATTTGGTCCTGTATTTATTCATATATATCTAGTAAAAACTAAATTTTGTAAACAAACCAATTTATAACTTTCATATATAGAAGACATACTTACGGTGTATCAGTTGATTTATATTGAAGCTACATGTACATTGTATATGTAAATTTTCTCAAATTTTCTTTCTGTTTGATTTCAAGTCTTAACAGTTACTGTTAAAATCTCCAAGGAAACTAATAGAAATCAATAATTGTGTTCAAAGTTCTTCTGGTTTAGGGAGCTGAAAGTAATAATGAAATAATAAAATGAGTATAACTAAAAATAAATTGTTGAAATGCAAGGACCTACATATAACATATAAAAAGTTTGAAAAATAGGGGGAGGGAAGTATTATAGACAATAAAAAACTTAATTCAACCTTTTTTATAATTCTTTCACAGGCATCAATCTGTATCATCTTACTATACTAATTAAAGAAAGATGTTGAGTGTTTAAGTGCCGCATACATTTGTAACTAAAAAAGATTTGTCTACGTACATTAATCAATTTCATAAAATATGGCTTCAAATCAAAATCAGTTTTCATGTAATTACATTTTAAACATTAATATTGAGTATTAATTCATTATTTACAAAAATTTCTTTTTAGAACAATGTAAGTAGTCATTTTATTCCATGCAAGGCAGGATAATTAAATAGATTTTTTTTATAAATTGAAAAAGTAATTAATTCCATGCAAATAAAAATATTTAAAAAATAAACCAATACCTAATATAATCTTTTTGTTTTATTCATTCTGATTCAATCTTAACACTGTGCTGTTATCTATTTTGTCACCATCTGTAAGATAAAAAATAAAAACATTAGAATTGATTACTGGCGTCTTAGAATTATAGTCAAAAGTGTATTTTTTGCAGGAATATAAGGTTTATTAAGAGTACATGTATATATAAGGGCTAAGGCCAAATAAAATACTATGTGTGTTTTCTATTACATCTTTGAAAATAAATGGTAGGTACATGTAGGTAGGGTATTCATTAAATTCAACATTATTTTTTTTTACTTTGAGTCCAAGGGAGAGATATTCTGACTTTAACAGTGCTTATTGAAAAATGACTAACATGTAGGCAGCTATTTCCAAGCTGGGGGGGGGGGGGGAGGGGGGGGGAGGGTGTATTTATTATTACATTGTATAGACTATAAATTGACTGGATAATATTTCAATAAAATATAGTAATGCTGAAATGGAAATGCTCCCATCCTGGGAGACTATTGTAAATTAATACATACATGACAATGATGACATATATAATAAAAGCAAATTGCATAACAAATTTAATATGTGTGTGTTACCCTATATTTTTTTTCAATTATATATAATTTATATATTTGTTTTATTTTTTTTATCCATGAAATCTGAATTCAGTTTTGAGAAATTCAGAGATTGGTAAGTAAACAGAGTCTTAATATAATATAATATAAAGCCCTTACTTAAGTTCGTTTAAATAATGTACATGTATTTGAAGCCATGTGTCAATTTGGCATTATTTGCACCCCTTCCCCAGGAAATCCAAAATTTATCCCTAAGAGTCCAAATTTGTCTTTTGTAAAATCTCTTTAATTCCATATGGAGCAGATTCTCGGGTAGATTTAGCCACTCTCACAACATTTTATGGCTATATGTATCTGATTTTATTCATACAATGTGTCAATGAAAAAAATGCCTGTTTTTGGCGTCGGGCTCGAGTCAGGAAAGTTGTGGTGACTGTTCTTCAAACGAGTTTATTAGCTGATGATTGGGTGTCAGTTCATTAAAAGTATGTCCAATTTAATACCAAAAGCTATAGCGTTAAGTGTTCTTTCAACTTCACAAACGAGAAGATCATATTTTATGTTTCTTCATTGACGAAGATTTTTTATATGGCAAAAATAGCCAATATGCAACAAAGTCGATCGAGGTTTCATGCCAGAATTGAATTCTTTTTTTTTTTGTACCTGACAATAAAGAAATTTGCAAATTTTTTATTTTGTAAAATTATTTGGATTGAGTGCATTTTACTTACGGTTAGTGTTTTAATTCATATATACTGGTAAAGTTGATAACATATGATCCTCATTCAGCAACGTTCAGCCATATTTGCTTCAGTAGCAACAAAAGGTCAATCCGGGTCAAACCGCTTGAAGAGCGCGTAACGAAAAAAGCCGAAGGCAGTGATTAGTGTAGAGTAGTATTCGGGCCCGTATGCGGATCGGAACTGGAACTGCCGGGGAGTTTGTGTAGAGTAGTATTCGGGCCCGTATGCGGATCGGAACTGGAACTGCCGGGGAGTTTGTCTGATTATATGACCTTGACTCGAGTGAGTCCGACTTAAAATTAGCTGCGGAACCGTAACTCTTATACATGTTCCTTTTTTATTTATTTTTTATTTTGCGGACCATAGATGGTCCGCAAATAGTAAAAAAATAACATAAGGACCTAAGAACTACGGCTCCGCGGCTAACTTAAAATTAACCCATTGTTGTAATAGCCTATTGTAGATCATTGTAATATTAAAGTTGAGATCGCGTCGTTTCTTTCTTCTTCTTTTTTTACAAGGGATGATGATGATGATTGATGGCTACTTTATTACGTACATGCCGCAAGCTGAAAAGGGTATGATTATGACCTTGAGTGAGTCTGACTTAAAATTAACCCATTGTTGTTAAGTAATAGCCTATTGTAATAAGTTGAAACCGCGTCGTTTCTTTTTTTTTTTTTTTACAAGGGATGATGATGATGATAGATGGCTACTTTATTACGTCCAGCGACAAATTTTTTATATATATGTATATTCAGGACAAGAACAGGTTAATATCAGAGATGAAGATAGACTCTTGACTTGGGACAGGCACATAAAGACTAGTGTGGCCGGTTTTAACATGCGAGTGCTCAATTCACCCACGGGGTAACTTCGATATTTTTTTGGTAGGGGTGTGCCATTTTTGCCTCAAAAAACGTACCTATTTTAATATAACATTCACTGAAATTCAGTACCTATAGTTATATAGATATTAAAGAAAGATTGACCTATACTTATATACAATATTTAAAATATGACCCATGCTTATATAAGCACTAACTCATCATCACTCATAATTCATAAATATACCAGCTACCCTTAAGTTTTTATATATGAATTGACATCGTTTGGTGCACATATTAATATCATATTTATATATGATATGTAGATCATACCCCAAATCAATATACAGTTATCAAACGTAAATGCATTTTAATATAGGATGTCATTAAAAAGGAGGGTCATTTTTATCTCGCAAAATTATGACCCATATTTTTGGCACATCCCTGTATACCCAATAATAGGAAGTTACCCCCCCCCCCCCCCCCCCGTGAATTCACCTTTTTTTTTTTTTATCTGGGACACTATGTTTCCCTAAAAGTTGTTCGAATAAGACCTGCATGAATGGGTTAACTGAAGGACATTGGTTATGCATTTTGAAGATCTGATTAGAGGGGCTGGATTTCATTTGTTTTACTGAAAATCCAGGAGGGGTAGGAGTGAGTACTTATGACGTCATACAAGGCTATTTTTTTTGGGGGGGGGGGGGGGGGCAGCTTGATAGTAAAACAGCTGTGAATTTTGCCACATGATGTCTAGCATGAAATTGATTGGAGTGGACAAACCTCTTGAGCAAACAAGAAAAGCGTAATCAATAATCCGGCGTTTTGCATTTGCGCCGATCAGCATTTCATTTGCGCCGATTTTGTTTTTCATTTGCGCCGATTTTTTTACAGGTAAACTACAGGTTAATTACAGGTGAATAGATATAAGAAGATGTGGTATGAGTGCAAATAAGACAACCTTCAATCCAAGTCATGTTATTTTTCATTTACTATTATAGACCTCTTCCGTTAGCCAGGTGCACACTTTATTCACATACTTTAAATTCAAGAGATAAAAACATAAGATTAAAGCACTCTGTTTATACTAAAATGAGGAATTGATAATCTATTTACTGCATTCCAATCCATGAATAAAAACGGAATCTGTTCTTGCTGAGTATTTATAGGCAACAAATCTAATATATTCCTTTCTTGTGATTTTGTCTCTTATTTATTTTGTCGTAATTGTCAATAACGAAGTCCATCTTTTATTTGTCTGGCTCACATACTTATTTATGTGTATGGCCGTCGATAGCTAAAAAATTGACTCCTCGGCTCGTTGTGCACAGTGTGCAATATGTCCATTGTGTTACAGCAAAGTTCCGGAATAATATGATTCAACATAAACTAAAACCTGTATTTATAACCAGATTTTACCAATATAGTTTCACGGTATAGTACATGTACAAATTTTAACTTACCTGTAAATCTAATTAGGAGCAATTATAAAATCGGCGCAAATAAAAAAATGAAATCGGCGCAAATGAAAGAATGAAAATTTTGAAAATCGGCGCAAATGTCATACGCCCCAATAATCTTATATTATTGTTTTCAAGCCGGATTGAGTCAGTCAGTCACATCTAAAAAAGAGGGTGTTCTAACTTGTAGTTTTTCTTTAGAAACGGAACTTCTCATTGACTGGCAGCGATAACAATTATACAGACGCGATCTCATCATACGTGACTCAAACAAATTAACTACATTTCACAAATTAAAAAAAATGGAAATTCATGTAACGAATGAAGAATATACGGTCCTACTAAAAAGCGCCCGGGAGCGCCCGAGAGCGCCCGGGAAAAGAAAAAGCGCCCGGGGAAAAGAAAAAGCGCCCGGGGAAGGAAAATTAGCGCCGGGAGAATAAAATAATAATATTATATAACAATAAATTTTTTCCATAAAAAAAAATCATTGCTTGTTTTGTCCTTAATATAAATTGGGATATGTACAATGCAACATCTAAAGTGCCGGTTCTTGCACTTTTGCATTTTAGATTTCAAAATTGTATATAAATAAGTAAATAAATATAAATGAGAGTATATAGAAGAATCATGAACGATATTGTCCTCGATCAAAACGTATATTTTGTTACTTTAAAAATAATCAGTGCCTGAGGTCTAATATTTTAGCAACTGCATGGTGAACACCTTTTTTTGTGCAGATGCTGATTAGGATATATGATATCTTTTTATAAAACTACAACTGTTTTAATGGCAATGCTTATCAGGATTTTAATGCTTAGTTTTAAATTTAAACAAAACTCCTGCTTTTTACCCCCTTATTTTAACTACGGTACATGTATAGTACCGCTTTATTTGCTGATTTATTCTGTGTTACTCTTTAATTTTGATTAGATTAATACTTTTCTGTTTTTTTATTACATTTTTCATTTTGGTATCGTTTTTGAAAAACATGTCTTTGATGTCTTACATTTTATAAATCTTCAACATAAACTGTGATCCATTACTATCTGTCTTTCGAAATAGTAGGCCTTTTCATATATTATTGTTAAAATTGAAACATTTATACTTGTTTTTGTGTTTTATTAAAAATATCTATCTTAATTTACAAATTACTTGTCTAAAATTAAAAAAAAATCAATGTGCATAACTTATTTCATCGCCGGACACAAAGTTGTCTCATGCCAATAAAATATCTATATAATTTCCCCGGGCGCTAATTTTCTTCCCCGGGCTCTTTTTCTTTTCCCCGGGCGCTTTTTCTTTTCCCCGGGCGCTATTTTTTCTTCCCCGGGCGCTTTTTCTTTTCCCCGGGCGCTTTTTCTTCACCCGGGCGCTCCCGGGCGCATTTTAGTAGGACCCAGAATATACGTGAACAAATTAAGAAATTGTTTTTACACATTAAAAAATTGCATTTCACAAATCAATAATTGAATAATTATGGCGGATATTCCCTTCCATAATACAGGCGCTTATTAAAAGTTTGGGCGTCCGTCCGGCTATGCTGGATGTTAATGTAAGCAGTCAAGCTCAGCTATTAAAATTGTAGATGTTAAACCAGATACCTCGTGTAGGGAGAATGTCCTATTATCTGCACATTAAACCTTTGTAGCATGTCACTCTTTCATGGTGCCATTTTATTTCGGAAGGCAACATGTTTTTAAAATTTCAACGACTTTTATTTAAAACGGCCCTGTTACATAAAAAAAAATAATGGAGATTGAAGAAGTTCTTACTGAAGTCATATAAAAAAAAATCGGTCTTTACGAGCTCTTAATTTCTTTTTTAGATCAAAACTCCAACTAGTGTTATTCTCGTTAATAAACGTAAAATATTAGGTCCTATACGTCATTCCCGGTACGATACTAGTAACCTATCTACAGTATTCATTCTTAATTCAAATAATGTGTGAAATATTTAGCACTGAACGTTATGTCTCCTGTGCACGTGTGTGTGTCTTAAGTGAAGTTCGAAACCTAAAATTTATTAAAAAAAGCTCGGATAACCAGTTTATGATTTGAAGAGCTTTTAAAATACCAGACTGATTTTAAAAAAGAAAGCCAATTCTGCTCAAAGCCCGCCGTGCAAAAAAAAAATCACTTCTGATGAACAACGTCTCTATGGACGTTATAAAGAAAATAGTAAATATGTCATACATGTAATTCATGTTTTTCTATGCTTTACACGTATTTTTCATATGTTATTATCCATCATCATATCACACAGACGCTAGACGCATGACAAATTCAAAATCAAGCACACCTTTTTACCTGCATGCTTTCTAGTTACCGCCAAAAAAATCCCTGCTTACCTGTAATATATTTTCATACCTGTGTATTTGTATTCAGTCGTTGGATGTGTTGCGCCATATTATATATATTTATAGAAAGGTGAGTTAGTAAATCGATAGTTTATTATAGTGTCATAATCTAATATACATCATCATATACAATATAAAAATCTTTAGAACCATATAAGATACGGAGGTCTTTTATAGGACAGATGAGACATTAATTTAATTTAAACATATTTATTTATAGTGGATTGGGAAACAAGTTTTGCAACTTATATTAATCCCTTTCCACTTTGCGGGTACGAGTGCTGCCTTGTAGCGGCATTAGCCTACTCTTTTTCGAAATCTTCAAGGGTGTCTTTAACGCGCAAGAGATATGGCTCTCTCTTAACACGGGTCGGCCATTTATCGTCCCCTTCCGGCGGACTATCATCGTTTCCTCAAGACCATACTCGCAAATGGTGTCAAGGGAGAGCCGAAAATTGAGTTCCTGAGACATTTTCATCCTTTAAAAAATATATATATGTAGGACTCTAAAGTGCGAAAGTACTCTAAAGTGCGATGGTCTACGGCTACGCTAAAGTGCGATGGTGTCGGACACTAAAGTCATTGGCGGATCCAGGAGGGGGGAGGGGTCCGGAGGTTTGAACCCCCTCTTTTTGGGACGATCAATGCATTTGAATGAGGACATGTGGTTGGAACACCCCTCCCCCTTTATCATGTGTTAGGATCCCCCTTTTTAAAATGGCTGGATCCGCCCCTGAAAGTGCGATGGTCGTTTGCTTTTTAAGTCCGATGATATGACACGCTAACTTCCGATGGCGTAATGCGGATGTGGTTCAGACAATGGTTTTCTTTTATTGCTGAGTTTCTGTTACATTTTTGTTTTATTCATTTATATGTCAAGTCGTAGTCTTTCTCTTTTGAATTGTTTTACACTGGTCATTATATAACCCTATATGCTGCATGGACGGTGACATTCCATTAGTCCGACAACCATTATTCCGACAGCCAATCACTCCGACAGCCCACTATTCCGACAGCCCATTACTCCGACAGCCCACTATTCCGACAACCCATTACTCCGACAGCCCATTATTCCGGCAAAGCATCTGTCTTATGTTTATGGGTAAATTTTCTCTAAAAAGACCAACTCCGTTCTCTTTAATATTTGTGGTTGTCCGTTTTGATTCCAATTATTCTTTCCATGCGGTATATTTGTCTCAGTATATTAGAGTTGATACACATGCTTATTGCAACTGCTCAGTCCTTTCCCTCGTCCTTCTTTCGTTTTACGTGTCTGGGTATTTTTTTTTGTCCTTATATTTCATCGTTTGTGTGTCCACTGTCAGTCTGCTGTTGTAGTTCGTTGTTTGTTGGTGTCTTGGTCTACCTTATTTCACTTTGATTTTTTGGTTCCCCCTTTTGCGTATTAGATAAACATGATAAATCGTCGTTGTCAACACAAGAAAACTTTACTATTATGGGAAAACTGATGATTTTTTCAATTATGTATAATACACGTCTTGATACTGACTGTGCTTTTAATATCGATCAACGAGTTAGGTTTTTTTTTCTATTTTGTTTTGGCTCCATTTGTAACTGAGGCTTATGGTGAAATAAAGATAATTATATCATTTATTAGTATTGTAATGTCTTAATGTTGACCCAATCATTATACCATCGCTTCGAAAAAAAGGGGGGATACTGTTTTACCTCTGTCTGTACGTCCGTACATCCGTTAGTCGGTCCGTCAGTTCGTCCGTCCGTCTAATAAATATTTTCGTTGCATCTTTTTCATGAACTACATTACAAGGATTTCTGAATGAATTTGGTTTCCGGGTTTATTGAAGTCGGTTATATCGTGTGATACGTTTTCGGATTCAGTACTCAACAACTTCCTGTTTACCGAAATATTTGGGCGAGGGTTATATCATCAGTAGCTCGCACCATCACTGGTTGTTCTTGCTCTTTATAGACCCTGTGATTTGGAAAACGAAATATTCTTTTCTGTTCCTTCTATATACAGATTTCGAATTGAGTATATAATAGAAAGTATTCGAACTATTTTAGCCGTATGTAAAATATACGGAGTTATTTCTTAAAAAAATGTTCTTACATAAACGTAATGATTCCGACAGACACATTTTATTTTACCCTGATACCCTGATACCTGACTTGATAAGTGTCGGACTATTGGGTTGTCGGACAAATGGGCTGTTGGACTAATGGGCTGTAGGAATATTTCATTTTTTGCCGTTGGATTCTTTTTTTTTAAATTTCAAATCGGGTTGCTTTTTATTCTTTGAATTGTTTTACACGTTTTTTTTTAGGATTATGTACCCTTGTGTTGATTCAATGATAAAAATATGGAAATTTTATAGAAAATCCACAGCCTTTCCCCTTGTACTCTCATATTTTGCAATTCGGTGACTGACAGAGAATTATTGCATGCAGTGCTATTTCCTTAAAACAAGTTTATAAATTAATTTACTGGTTAAAACAAATATACATATAGACCAAATCAAGTACACCTTTCAGGGTCTGCTCAACTTTAGTGACTCAGCAGGAGTTTTTTTTTAATTAAAAGGTTGTTTAGAACTTTTTGTAAAAAATAAACACCAGCACATCATAGAAAACCAAGTGAGTAATCTATGTTTCAAATTTTATAACATCTTTGTATTAAAGGCTATATGGATTTTCTATGAAAATATTGGTTTATTTGCCACAAAGTCCCCCTTTCTCTATTGAATGCAACAAAACATGCTTTACACGAAGTTTACCTTTTGTATATGTACAAAATGTCATATCACTATTATTCATTATATTTGTTGTTTTGATACTATTTCAGTTAGAAAAGTTCGTACTTGACTGGCTACAGAAGGTGTTATAAACACAGGCTCTCGTCTCAGAATTTTTTTTCTATATACGGTATATAGGATTTTTTTTTTGTTATATAAAGGTATATACGGAAAGAAATCTGAGATGCCTGTGGTCATAAACCTTAAGGCCCATTGATCTTTATAAAAAAGCATGCTGTGTAAAACAATGCTCTGTGTTAAAAATCATCAGTTGCATACATCAATGACATTAGGTCGTGACTAGAGAGTTGTTGAATTGACTATCATATATTATGATGATGATCTGTTCATTAGGTCGCTGTCTAGTTGACGTATATTCCTTATTTAACATTTTACGTGGGTTTTTTTCCTTCTAGTTCTTAGTTTTTATGTTCGTTTGTGATATTTTTGTTAAAGGGGAACTAGCTACAAGGTATATAAAAAATCTAAAATATGATTTTTTTTGTGTTCAATCATTAATGAAAGTGATATAGGGAATTAAGCCGCAAGTCTGCTTCAATTTTGTCAAAATAAGGTTATAAACATTGATGATGAATAATTCGACCTTATTGAATCCGTATTCATGTGAACTTCAATTAACCCCTTAGCTAAAGATGCATAACACAGGAATTGTGCGTGTAAAGTTATTTAAAGAAAAAAGAATGTCAACATTAAAAGTGAAACAAAGGTAAATTATTTGAATGACCGATTCGATCCACAAAATATCATTCGTATACAGGTAAAAACAATGTTTAACATATATTTTCAATCTATAAAATGAAATTAAACAGACCTTGATCTAATTGCACGATTTCGACTAGACTAAATTACACACAAAACGAAGCTTCATATTATTCAACCCAGGCCTTGTAAATTGTTTGCTTTAGACTTTTTATAATTTGGATAAATGTTTTACTTTGTAATAAATCAAATAAGAAAATTTGAGTCAAATCGGTAAACACGAATTTAATGGCTTGTGCATTGTCGGATCCAGGGGGAGGGGAGTCCGGGGGTTGGAATCCCCTTTTTTGGCCGATCAATGCATTTGAATGAGGACAAATAGTTGGACCCCACCCCCTTTTGTCCTAGGTTGGGAGCCCCCCTTTTTAAAATGGCTGGATCCGCCTCTGTTGTGTCCCTTTGATAACTGCCTCAATTCAATGAATACTATTCACCAACGGTATATTTATACTTTTTGTAACTAACATTGACTTTTGTATATGTATTTACAGAATGAATATTAGAGAGCACTTTCGAATTCATATAGCTATATGGGAAAATACCTGGTAACGGTAGCCAAAACAATCAATATATTGCTATAAAGAGTTTATAACCTACCAAAACTAATTAAAAAATAACACTGTATGTATTCATTTATATTGTACATCAATGTTATAATTTACACATCTTTAGATAAGGTCTAATGCATTTTTCGATTGTATTCGTTTTTTCCTAACTTTGTGTTCTACAATAAATATAAGAAAAATATAGATCTTTGTTTGATGCATCGTAAATCCGTATGACGTCGAGTGCTTTGTTGGTGATATACGGATGTTGCTTTCCAGTTCGCATTTATTGTATTTAGAATCTAATCAAATTTCGAAATTGATAACTATATGATAGTATATATCAAAAAGTGCATAATTAAAAGCAGAAATGAAATAGCCCTGAAAATCAATACCAACACCACAGTCCGGACACCATGTTCTTATTCTTGTCCCCGAAAATCTGTTCTCTTTGCCAGAACAAACGGCACATGATGTCTCATTCTCCTTTTGTTGGGAATCAATTCTATGAAGTGCCGAGCAGTAAGTCTGGTACTTTGAAGTAAGCAACGTCTACCCAGTCGTGTCCGTCCTTCTCTGTGTTGTCCAATAAAACCCTGTATTATTTCCTGTGTGAAATGTCAAATGGTCCATTTTCTTCTGTACCACAAAGGTATTTCTATAACATATGTAGGCGTTAACTGAAAACAAAATAAAACAATATTATTAAATTGATGTTTTTAATACCTTTTGGAAAACAAAGTCATATTTGAATTGTATGCGAGTTTAGTTTGAGAAATGGTAATTAATTATCAGTATCAGTGTATATAAAGTGCGAATCCAGCTAATTCATTTTCACTGTCATATGCGGGTATGTCTATTGTAGAATAAAGGATCATGGGAAAACTGTATTTGTTTACGTTTTGAAAATACCAACTTAATTGATTTGAAGGAAAGTTTTTACATATTTTCATTGTGATATGTCTTTATTATGTACAAACATAGCATTAAAGTTCAAATAAGTGTTATAAAAGCAACATAATATAGCATATCTATTTTTGAAAGCGATCCATTTTAACTATAGATGCGATGAATTATCACTGTTAGTGTAGTCATTTCTGATGTGGAATTTTCGAAGATGCGAGGAATTTTTATTGTAGAATTATGTGATAAATGCACTTGAAACAAATGAAAAAACTTAGTTGATGACTTTAGAATTTATGATAAATGTATTTTCAAATTGAAATACAAACTCCTCATTCATTCTTTATCAAATATATACATGTAGCTTTTTAAACTTGTAACAAAAACGCTTCTCAAAATGTCATATTGTATTCTTCAAATTACGTTTTTCCTTGATTTAAAAAAAAAAATTAAAAGATATTTCTGTATTTTTTTTAAGTCAAAGATTGATATTGCGGAGTTTAAGTGCAGTTTGTGTAAAATAGAGACGAGTACATTTGAGGACGTTATCTTCCACACAATAAATACACTTGTGAACAGAAACGCAATGGTGACAGAAAAGCTTATAAAAGATTAACTTTCCCCAGTTGTACCCTCAACTGCTTCAATTTCCATATTCTGAAAAAGACAGTTTTGGTAGAACAAATGTTCTTGACTCGATTGTTGCTTGCATGATTTTAACTGTACAAGGTAAAGGTATGTGACATAAATTATCCACAGTCATTAAAACATGAAATGTAAGGTGTGGGCGAACAAAAAAAAAAAATCCGTAAGGAACAGCTCGATACAGAGGAGGATTTAGGGGGACAGGGGGTTGCCCCCTTTTTGGGAAAACTTTTGGTTACTTTTATATGGAATCGCTGGAGCGGGCCCCCTCTTAGGTAGTCATTGGACCCCTACTTATAAAAATTTCTAGATCCGCGAGTGGATACTACCACAGAGGTCAAACAATGCACATTTGGGTAATTGTACACAACATGCATGCTACAATTCATGTTTGATGATCTTAGACCCCTTTGACCTCTATGTGGGCTATTTCGGTAATATGGTAAAAATCCCCAAACTGGATACAAGGTTAGATTAAGCATGTCAAAGAACCCCAAATATCCATAAGGTCTTTTGTCTATAAAAATGCATGCATGGGATACATTTGTTATTGAAGGCATGACTGTAACAATATCTTATTCTGGGGTCTCATTTTTTTTGGGGGGGGGGGGGGGGGGGGGTCTGATCCCTGATCCCGCTTACTGCTTTATCAGATTCCCGTATCCCGCTTATACTATGCAGTTCTCATTTTTTTAAATTTTCCGTGTCCCGCTATACTTTATTTCTCGTTTTCACGACACAATCATTTGACTTTCACGTGTCACGCTTACAAAAAAATCGGCAATTCCGCGTCACGCTTATACCCCAACGCGACCCACTATTCTACTCTTTTCTGACTCATATTAAGCCCATTATAAATATATTAAAAAAGTGTGTTTTTTATCCCTTTTTATCCCGTCTCGTTTCGGGTTGAGCCACAGATAAGATATCATATGTGACAATGAGACAGCTCTCAAAACGAGTCACAATTTAGAAAAGTATACCTTTATACGTCAAAATACGGTCTTCAACATGGAGTCTTGGCTCATACCGAACAGCAAGTTGTAAAGGGCCCCAGTGTAAAACCTTTTAAACGGGAAAACCAACGATTCAATGTTTATCAAGATGTACGTAATTAGTGGTGAAGTGTCATGGAAATGGATAAAAAAAACAAGGATAAAGATCCCTTTACGCTTCATAAGAAATTTTAAAAATGGAATACATTTGAAATAAATGTTATTTCTATTGAATTTATCTAGAGTGTTTTAAAACCAAACTTTCCTCCGTAAGTTAAATTTGATCAAATCCGTCTCTTACTTTATCTATTGTTTGAGCAAGTCGGCTAAATTAAGGCTTTACAGCTAATTTCCTACTGCATGTAAAGCAAAACTTTGGTTGACTTGATTGCTTAGTTTGTATAATTGTTTATACAAACTTTGTAAATAAGATTGACATCTTTAAACAATATGTATCGGCATAGTTTAACCTGTATTTATATAATTATTATATTTGAATTAAATTGGGCGTTATCATAATGATTGTACAAAAAAAAACCAAAGCAAGCACGCTAACTAAAGTCTTGCTTTACATGCTTAAAAAAATACGCTGTAATAGATAAAAAAATAAATATATCATACAGTGAAAATGCGCCGCATGTACAATACTAATGAATTGCTCTACAGTGAAAATGAAAGAATAGTATCATTATTCGACAGTAAACATGACTCGCATAAAGAAAGCATCATAGTGGAATTCAGTTCAGTATGAAGGAACTGAATGACAAAACCTATTCTACGTTATACAACTTTAATAATTGTGTTGAAATGAATATTTTTTCTGCAACAATTTCTTACCTGTTAGTTATAAAACACCTGCACGATCTGTTCGTGAAATGTCCTAAATATTCACCTTTTTTGGTATATATTTCACAGCTATTTGGATTTAGGCGCAAAATAAAACCCGTTCGCATCTCTTACTTTGTTTTATTAGTATTATGTGTTTCTTAACATATACTTTTTTAACTAATTTTCTTCATTTTCTTCAAAAATAAAAGTAAAAGTCGTCTGTTTATTTATCATTCTACATCAAAAATTTCTGGCATATACAGTGAAAATGATATTTAAGAATCCGCACTTTACATACACTGAGTATGATATAGGACTAAATGTTTGTAAAAACATCAGAACTAAACCCGTCACACCAAAAAAATAAGATAGAGAACAAACAATTGCATAGCGCTCGTATACTAACTTTAAATATATTTTTCAAATTAAAGCCTTTCGGTAACTTAAAATTTCGAATAAACCATACCTGTTGCTGTCATGAGGAGATTGAACAAAATCTTCTTCCATAATTTCAAACTTCTAAATTGGGGTTCATACTGTGCAATTAACTGGTCACCTAGGTCAACGCCACCCATCGTCTCATTGTATTTGTGTACCAAAGATGGCGCCTTCACAACTTTCCCCTTACTATTAGGTTTCCGGGTCATTTTTTTAAATATAGTCTAGATTTAGAATTTGATATAAAACAAATATTCTGATTACTTCAATGAATGTACTTACAAGTATGAATGATTTTAATTTTAAATCCTTTTTACTCATAGATATTCTATGAAAACGTGATCACGGCTTTTTAAATTGTGAACTTTTGGAATGAATTGTGAATACAGCTGCCCAAACACTCTGCTTAGTTTTCGCGGAACCATTAATATATCAATACGGTTCCTTACTTGGAAGAAGAAAAAGACTCCGGGAAAAGTACAATACATTCAAAAAAAAATATTACTTTGCACTTCCAGCTGTTGTTAACAAGGACACTTGTCGGCGATCACTTTATAAAACAGACATAACTGGTCCTTGCGACTTTGCAAGAATTGCCCCCTTTGGAAGTTTTGCTTTTCTAAAACTTATGCCTTTTCTTGTGTTAATTACTGTACCCCCAGGCCCGTAGCCAGGAATTCCCAAGGGGGGTTATTTGGACTCACAAACTCGCCTTTAAAAGTCACAATTCGAACAGAACGTCGACTTTAACAGTGCTTATTTGTTTTCAACGGGGTGGGTGGGTTTCGTCCGACCCCCCCCCCCCCCTTGGCTACGGGTATGGTACCAGTACAATATGTACCCCTGTTTTTGAGGTCGTGTACTAATTTCGGACTGGTTAACCAACTGTCGATGGTCACATGGTGCTGTTTTTCAAAGTGGGGTCTCATCAGATCCATAACAACTTTGTATCTAGAATATATACATGGCATTGCATTCAATATTTACTGCAACGTTTATTACCCTAATATGTTATTTGAAATAAGTTAGAAATTCATGTCGATGGTTACCGTCTTTATAATACACCAAAGTCCTTCTACGAGAATGTGTGTACGGTATACGGTTTTATGATTATATATTTTTTTAGAAGGTAGTTCACAGTGTTCACAGCGCTCGTATGTTGTACACTATACTATTGTATGTTTGAGTTAACGGTATGTAAAAATTTGAGAAACATAAATTAAACTGATTTTTTTTTACAAATTAACAACTGATCATGACACTTAATAACTTACTATTGTGCATTACATTTAATTACAGTCTGGTCGAAGAATGTTGCTCTCTATAGTCGTTTTATTAATTTCTGTTATTGAATGCCACCGATTTGACGAATACCACTTGTACAGATACAACGGACTTACTATTACTAAGATTAGTTTATCACAAAAGATTAACAGGACAATCAAAAATTCGTTCTTTTTTGTTTATTAATTATCTGCAAACCGAAGTTTTATAGGAGATGATCACTTTCTATTTGCTTAGTGTGGTTATTGAGAAAAACGTTGACTGGTGTTAAATTCATTATGCTACATGTAAAAATAAAAAAACGAAAATAAATAATTTCCAGACTTGAATTATTCTTTTGAAATGACACAATATAAATGTATAGACGTTACGCATGATATTGGTGTCACTTTTGGTAACGTCGTAGGTTAACGTCAAAGTCGTGTACTTTATTGACGTGATGTTTTTATTGCCTTCTAGTAAAGTCATAAAACACATTGTTTTTGTGAATAAAAGGAGATAAGGGTTAACACCATGTTCTCTAGGACAAAAGAAATTATGAGGTATACATAGTGTGTTCTATGAACGAAACAAGATATTGGATATTCAGTAAATGGACATAAGGGTTTGTCGACTACGATTTGTTGTTATATATTTCATGTAAATCTACATTTTTTCATAAAAAATTATTCAGGGACAATTTCATGTTGGGGGTTTTAATAAAAATTGGTACCAACAGAAGCAGAACTCTCATAGTTTTTTTTTTTGAGGTAATATATTTGTTGTGTTAATTATCAATTTCTGATGATACACACAAAATTGATTTTCATCCTAAAATTTACTTTATATTCCAACTAACTTAATTTGAAAAAAAAAAATAACTAAAGAAAAATTATGACCAAATAAACAAAATTATAATCTGCGTCTTTCAACACATGGTTTTTAAATGCCGTCAAAATGTAGTTTTGTATAAAATTATAATGATTGTTTTATTAGCTGACCGATTTATTTGTATGTTGAGAACGCCAGGACTATTGAAAATATATGTATATGCGCATTGGAGAGGATGGGTATGTCTTAAAGGCAGTAGGAACGATCTTCTTGCATTGAGCCCGAACACCAACAATTGTGGAACTATCATGTAGCTACATGTATATATATATAACGATTGATAAAATATACGTCACACCAAAGTTCGCGGTATCACATTCAGAGTTATTTTTTTATATAGTTCTGTAGAGTTTTGAAAAGGTTAAATGGAAGACTAGTATGAAGTTTTGAACTTTTGAATTTCCTCGGAGTATTTTTGTGATTTCACTTTTATAAATAAGTATTTTTAACTTGACCCCTGCTTTAACCGAAAATTAATTGATTGCGTATTGGTGATTTACGAAATTTCAGCAGTCTTCTTAAGGAGAAGCATATGTGTATTTCTATCCAATGGGCCCACAAAGAGCATCTATACTATTAAACGAGAAGACCTCATTTTGTGTGTCGCTTCTCTTCCTTCCACAATAAATCAATCATCATGCCTCTGTGTCCTATAAGTATAACATGCATAGTCGCATTTGTCATCCATTCTTGCGATTATTCAGATTGAGTTATTTTTGGAGAAAAACGACAAAAGGAGTCCGGATATGATTCCGTCATCAGACTGACTTGTAGTCATAGATAAGGCTTCCGGTTTGAACATGCACAAATACAACCAATCGTATGATAGATAACAAAAATGAAAAATAAATAAGCCAATCAGAGCATTCTCCATATCATGGTGTTAAGATCGCAAGGCCAACACCTATTATACCTTCTTATAGAGGACAATTATTTTATTCCTTCCACAATAAATCAATCATCATGCCTCTGTGTCCTAGCTATTATAATAGGTAACATGCATAGTCGCATTTGTCATCCATTCTTGCGATTATTTAGATTGAGTTATTTTGGGAGAAAAACGACAAAAAGGAGTCCGGATATGATTCCGTATTCAGACTGACTTTTAGTCATAGATAAGACTTCCGGTTTGAAACATGCACAAATACAACCAATCGTATGATAGATGACAAAAATGAAAAATAAATAAGCCAATCAGAGCATTCTCCATATCATGGTGTTTAGATCGCAAGGCCAACGCCTATTATACCTTCTTATAGAGGACAATTATTTTTTGCGTTTATCTACATGTAAACTACGATTATACTACTTTAATATATATAGTCTAAGAGACTCTCTGTCTACTGTTTTCTTTTATGATGTTTACTATTTAAGGGGTCATACCAGTTGCATATATATATTAAAATAAGTAAAACATGTGACACAAGTACAACCAATCGTATGACAGATAACACAAATGAAAAATAGATAAGCCATATCATGGTGTTTAGATCTCAAGAATCACAACTATTATACCTCCTTAGAGAGGACAATTATTTTTTCGCGTTTATCTACATGTAAACTACGATTATACTACTTTAATATAGAGACTCTGTATTCTGTCAGGGACTTTCTATGTTAAGTTTAGAAAGTCCCTGATTCTGTTTACTGTTTTCTTTGAAATGTTTAACTATATAAGGGGTCATACCACTTGCAAGGCCAAGTTCGGATGGAACTAGAGTTCTGACTAGAGTTCCATATGAACGGTAAATAATTTTGAAGAGTAAGGTCTCTAGATTACCGGAAGTACAAGGCCCCTACTCTGAATATGTTTACATTCAAATTTGATTGGATTGACGTCATAACATCCGGGATATCGAGTCGATCTCTAGGAACCCTGCCACAACCAGGGTTCCTCGAGTGTTAATGGCGGAAAAGCTTTATCCAATCATAACAGGTGTTATATATGACCATGTCAGTTCAATCTACTCTAGATATCCATCCGAACTTGGCCTTGCATATAGGGTGTTGCTAAACGGCGGAAACGGAAAACGGAACGGAATACGGAACGGAAACAGTAAACGGAAACAGAAAGAATTAACATCTTTTCTTTTTGTTAATTTTATCTACATAGGCATGTTTTATATAGTATTTCACATGTTCACAAGAAGAAAAACTCAGAGGAATGAATTTAAAATAAAAGATTTCAAAGCATAAAGTATTGAACTAATTACCAGGAGATGATTTGACTATGTTTTTGAAATATTTGATAAAGTCATATGTACGTAGTTCATGCGATTCAGGATAGTCTGTTCGACTTTTCTTTTCTTTTTTAAATTTTGATCAATTTCAATAAGATAGCAACCCAACAGCCCGAAACAAATCTCTATGGGCCTATAACAGATTGACATCGGCCTTGATTCTATAAATCGAATGTGAAGTAATAAACTTGGGGGAAATCCTTTGCATCAGTTTTCTTCTTTGTTTTTTTCTAATTGCCTTGAAACAAAATTAGAAATGTGGTGTATCTTGTTGCGTTGTTCTGCATTGGTGATTTTCGTTGTATCTTTTCTTGTATAATGGAAAGAAAACCTAAAAGAAACCTAATAGGACAATGGTGTATGGACAAAATCCGATATGGAAACTACAATAGAAACTTGTATATACTTCAGTTTTATGAAGAAAAAAATGACAAAATCTCTCACTATACAAAGCCTTTCTCAACATTTACAATACTGAAGAATTTGTATAGTAAATCCTTGCAATACTGATGTATGTTCAGTGTTTGGTATTTACATATAGCCTTTTTTATGAAAAGCATTATACGCTACTTTTTAAATATCTTGCTTAATTCTTCTCTGAAAATTCAATATCTCTCAAGTAGCCGTGAATTTTGTTTCATAATATTATATTAAGTGAAAATAGTGTCACTAATTCAGTATTCTGTTTTACTATATTTATAGAAGAAAACATCCAGAAAGATAGGCGGAAAATACCAAAGGGTTATTCAAACTCAGAAGTCGAAAACAAACCGTCAACGCCATTACTAAAAAAGAAAAAAAAGGCCAAAAAGACCAAAAGACAAACAAGACAAACAATTGTACACAAAACACAACATATAAACTAAAGGCTGAGCAACACGAACCCTACCAAAAACTTGGGGTGATCTCAGTTGCTCCGGAAGGGTAAATTGATTCAGCTGCACATGTTACACCCGTTAACATAGACATATTCATTCACACAAGAGGAATATTGAAATTTGAAAGCTACTTTTAATTTTGGTAGTTTTTAATGATTTTGGTGCTATGTCAAGATAACTGAAAACTCATTCTGCTCTGTTCTTTTTTATGACGGAAATGATACTTTATTTCACACTACGCATCTGATCATTTTGATGTTTCTATTGGCCATTACACCCGATTTTTCAAGATATCACTGATATCATTTACTTAATAACACCTGACCAGAACAGTTCCTTGAGATACCCCAGAATCAACGGTTCAATTTACCACGACTCTTTGCTTGCGGAAGCATAGGAATGAGTAAATCCAACATTGCATGTGTTTTACCTGGTTTCCTGTAGCTGTTTAATTTTGATTTAATAGTTTATATGGGGCGTTTTCAAAATATGAAATAAATATATCTGTAAAGTGTTCTTAACGATTTTTTTGCGCGATACATGATTACATGTAATTGCAACGACGACATTAACGTATATATATATAAAAGAAGATGTGGTATGATTGCCAATGAGACAACTCTCCACAAGAGACCAAAATGACACAGAAATTAACAACTATAGGTCACTGTACGGCCTTCAACAATGAGCAAAGATCATACCGCATAGTCAGCTATAAATGGCCTCGAAATGAAAATGTAAAACAATTCAAACGAGAAAACTAACGGCCTTATTTATGTACAAAAAATGAACGAAAAACAAATATGTAACACATAAACAAACAGCAACCACTGAATTACAGGCTCCTGACTTTGGACAGGCACATACATACAGAATGTGGTGGGGTTAAACATGTTAGTAGGATCCCAACCCTCCCCCTAATCTGGGACAGTGGTATAACATTACAACATAAGAACGAACTATAAAAATCAGTTGAAAAGGCTTAACTCACCAGATGGACACAAGTACACTTGAAGTGGACGTGGCCGGGTACTTGTACATCCCAACAGCAAAAAGACACTAGGTAGTACTCGCAGTTAACTGACAGCTAGTTCAAAGCCACTAACAACCAACAAAAAATCATGCATCTAAGACGTAATCATTGATGGTACTATAATAATCTAGACGATAACGCATTATGTTGGAGCATACTATATGTTGCAGCATCCTGCAGTGAATGCATGTTTGAGATACTTGAATAGCGGAAATGCACAAATGTCTCCTGTTGTCCATTCATCACGTATCATGCTGGAATTGATGATTGTTGAAAAAATGGTGAATAATAATATGATAGCTGCTTCATTATATATATTTTTTTTAACATTCTATAACCTATTTCGTCTGGCCCTCATACTTTTTATGTATTGAATCAATATTCTAATTTTGTTTTCGTCCATACTTAAGTTATTATGTCTTTCCAATTTGGATGTAACGGTTTATTAAGTGGTACATATTTAGTTGATGTATTCTTAGTTGATACAATTATAGTGATATATTCATTCAATGATTTTGCTCTGTCATGATCGTTTTTTGCTAGTACTAAGACCTGCTTTAGTCTTTAGTGGTATACTTTGAGAGTTCTTTTTTTAACTGACCTGGCCCTGCTAAGTGAGATTTTCTCATCATTTGGCGTTCGTCGTCCGATTTTCGTCTTTGTTAACTTTTACAAACTGTCTCAGTCTCTGAAACTACTGGGCCAAATGTTATTAACCATATGTCTTTTAAGGAGTCGCCCGATAGTTTTGGTTAAACTTTGCAACAATTATCATCGGTGTATCTAGTTTAAAAACTGTGCGAAAAACATGTCTAATCTGTCATCGGACTGTGACTTCTTTTAAAATTAGGTTTACTGTGTATTGCTTCATATGTATTTCTTAATTCTACATTGGCTAGAGGTATAGGGGGAGGGTTGGGATTTCACAAAATATGTTTAACCCCCCCCCCCCCCCCCTTTTCCGCATTTTATCGCCTGTCCCAATTTCAGGAATCTCTGACCTTTGTTAGTTTAGTTTATATGTTTTGGAGTTTAGTGTGACGCCCATTTTCACTGAACTAGTACACAATTTTATTTAGGGGCCAGCTGATTCCACCTCCGGGTGCGAGATTTTCTCGCTGCGTTGAAGACCAATTGGTGGCATTCTGATGTTGTCTGGTCTTTCATCGAGTTGTTGCTTCTTTGACATTTTTCATTCTCAATTTTATTAGAATGTTGAGCTCTACCTTATGTCCATTCACGTCAAAACGGTCAAATGACTAGGAGTTATCGACCTTATTTGACGAATTTTCTCACTTACATGTTCGCCTGTTATATTGAAATATATGATAAGTAGATAGAAACTTTTAATAGCAAAAATTACCAGCATGATATATTCATGTTCATAGTTCTTTTTTCCCTCCCCTTAAATTCCGTCTATATAAAAATTTCTTTCCGTTTCCGTTCCGTTTTCCGTTTAGCAACACCCCTTGCATATATATATAATAAAATAAGTAAAACATGCTCAACTTCATCTAAAACTACCTCGACCAAAAACTTTAACCTGAAGCGGGACAGACGGACGGGCGGACGACCGAACAAACGAACGCACGGATGCACATACTAGAAAACATAATGCCCATAAATGAGGCATACAAATTTATTGTTAAAAGGGAAACTAGTGATTTGGCAAAAATGAAAGTAAGGTAGAGATTAGAGGAAGGCAGGACCTTTTTGGGGGCGTCGGGATCGGGTGTGTTTAAGCTCCTAATTTTGGGATTGATCCTTACGTGATCTGGGAATATATTTTTCGATTTCGGGATTGCGGGATATGAATTTCTTTAAATTCTGCATCTCGGGATTTCGTGGTTTTAAGCCCGGGATTTCGGGATCAGGACCCCTCCGACCACCCCTCAAATTAGCCTTAGTCGGTCTTGGTCATTTATACAAGATTCATATCCTACCATTGGCATGTTAATAAGGCTCTTAAAAGAAAAAACACTAATGGATTGTCCTAGAACCATAGCATTTTATTAGACTAATAATGGTCTATCATAATATATAAGCAGTTACATTTATTTCATGTCTGAAACGGTGCAAATTTTTAATTTGATTTACTTTTACCAAAAGAAGCATTGTAGCAAAGTAGATGAATAATTGTGGTCTGAGGCCAGAAAAACGAAATAATTGAATTTAACAGAAAGGAAACAAATATCGGACTTTGGAAAAAGGAAGAGAGCTTTTCATACCTTTTATGAAATTCTCCATACATAATGTCTTTGACAAAAATCATCCTACAATAGTTCACAAGCTGTATATGCCCGCGATTTCGCGGGTGTGTTCTAGTATATGTAACATGTACAATAAAAGACATTTTTTTTTTAGGACAACAACAGAATAAGAAAAGAATTGCGTCCAAAATTTGTTTTATTTGCAGAAAAAACCGCAGTGCACAGAGAAAGCAACCAATCTACGCCAGGAAACCGACACTTCCTAGTAAATAAGATTCATCGAATTTAAAACCTCGATGTTGACATCCTAGTGATCAGTATAGCTATACTTCTTAGATCGCTCGGAAAACAAGGCCTCTGAAATTCTTTAAATAATAGAAAATATATGGGTATGATTGCCGATAAGACATTCTCTACCAAAGAATGTAACTATTATAGATCACAGTACGGCTCTCAACAATGAGCAAAATTGATACCACACAGTAATTTATAAAGGCCCAGAAATAAAATAAGGTAAAACAATTCAAACGAGAAAAGTAACGGCCAGATTTAAATAACTATCAATAAACGGGGGAAAAAATATATACAGCAACAAACGACAGCCACTGAATTTACAGGCTCCTGACTTGGGACAGTCACATACAGAATGTAGCGAAGTTAAACATGTTTGCTGGCGCCAAAACCTCCTCTTACCTAAAAGTGAAACAGTACAACACATACCCTCGCACATTCAAAACTAGTATCATTTTCTTTTTTAATTAATGTGTCTCTAGTCGGATATTTTCTTGTCAAATAAATTTAGTCGACTTTGCAATAATGTAGGTCTCCTTTGTAGTTACTTAGATCGATAATGAGACAAATATCAGGCAAGTAGGGGGCAGAGTTTGGTGTTATCTCACATTATTTGTTCATTCGTTTAACTCGTAAAATATTGCTGTTTGATTTAAAAAAAAAAAACATAATGAGCAAAACGACTTTACCGATGTTTACTAGGTACGTACCGTAAAACGATACATATACGTGCACTTATTTTAGTTAAGAAACGAGAAATAAAATATATGGCAACGTTTGGAATGAATCATTTATGATGAATTTTTGTTGTAATTTGAATATCACTTGTTGCAGATATATATATATATATATATAAAAAATTCTCCGAATTTGATTCATTGCTGTTGTGCCGAAGCTTGCCTTAATTCCTAAAACGATCAATATTCTAATTGATACGAATATTATTCAAGTAATCTTTAAATTTCCTCTTTGGTCTCCGGAAAATATGTTAAATATTTGTTGTTGAGTTGCTGTCTCGTTGAAATGTACTCAAATCACATTTTATTGAAATATTATGGTATATTAAAAAGAGAAACGCATTTCAACAAGGTGAAATCAAATATAAATTATAAATTCATATTTTATATATATTCTCTTAGTAAAATGAATACGTTACAAAAACAGATTAACGCAAACATACGTCGCATTACAAGTGAACGTCAAAGAACGTCAAATTAGCGATGATGTGACATTTTGGTAGACCACCATGCGACCGCTTCATTTTGTTGATTTTTAGATTTCTATTTACTTTATATACATCAACATGTTCCTTTTGCAAAGGAATTTGACTTTATAGAGATGTTATTCGAAACACTTATGTTGTTTTTACTCTTTTTTGAAGATTAGTAACAACTTGTCCTTAAGGTTTATGTACCCTTCTGTAGCCATTTTTGTACGAACTTTTCAAACTTCAATTGTATCAAAACTACAGATATAATGAATAATAGAGAAAGGCCATTTTGTACATATTCCAAGGGGAAACTTGATGCAAAGCATTATTTTTTACTGTTCCATTGCATTTAAGAGCCTGTCCATGAGAAAACCATGCAAAATAGTCCGGAATCAATATTTGCCAATCTTTATGAAATCTTGTTTGTAGGTTAACCTTACCAAAACTACTGTAAATAAATATAATGTTTTGATCTGATTTATATATCTTGGCTGTAGGGGGCGCCACCTGTAATTTGGAAATTTTCGGATGAAAACCAATAGAAAATACACAAAATAAGCATATTTTGAAACAATATTTAATGTATTTATAAACATATCATCAACAAAAGTGGCATCAATTGTAAAACATAATACAAAGACCTTTTCATAGCCATATCTGCCATAAAAAATATTTGAAGTTACCCAAGGGCAGATAACTCTGTAAATTTAGCAATTTTCCAAATTTCCTATTTTCTAAAAAATGCCAAAGTTCATAGGGTTGTATAAACTAAGATAACACTTTTATTTCTTTCTTGTTGCTTTTTTTACATTAATTTAAGTCTTACTTGCTACCATATAACAGGTTTTGCTTTGCATTTGAATATTAAAAAAAATATTTCCAATCTACTATCCCCCCTTTTTTTTTAAACCTGAAAAATTGATCAAATTACAGATTCAATAAAGCAAACAGTGACTTATTAAAAATGAACACTGGAAGTGGGGTTTTACTCAGATTATACAAGAGACTACATTAAATTAAATAATTCTTTTAAAATATCTCGGTTGGTATGGACAATTAAAAATCATGGTGTTATTGGTTGGCAAAAAATTTGAACAAAGGCAAAATAAATAAATGAGCCACTTTTTGCAAAATAATAATTCTTCCAGATATTAAAATTTAAGCTACATGAAAATTAATAAAAAATTGACTACATAGAAATAATAAACACACAGTATTTGGTTGCTTTAAGATGATTGGGGAGGGGGTGGCTAAACACCATTTTTTGCCTGTTAAAAACAAATTATTTCCTGTGAAAGTACAGTACTTGCAACCTTAGGCGTTACTGTTTGACGTGAACTTGACTGATCGGTGAATGATCGGTGACGGATGTTTGACTGATCGATGAGTGATCGGTGATCGGTGACCCATAGGATCCGTCAGATAAGTCAAATAACCTATGTGAGAGTAACCCTGACAACTGTCACCGATCGATCAGTTAATTAAATTTATGCACGGATCGGACGGATACGTATATATTTAAAATTCTTATGTAAACTGAACTCGACAGTATTTACAAACGATGAACGCGGACCTCTACGAAGACACCTTAATTTACACGTTAATTTGTAATAAAATTGGTTGCAATAAAAAAGTTAAAATAGTATACAGAATAATATGCTTAGAGCGTTAAATTGTTTGTGTTGATTAATAGTTTTGTATTAAATATTGTTAACATCATATTGTTTTATATGACTCTGTTAACATAAACTTATTCCTACGAAAATGGTTATTATTGACCGCCATTCGATTTTTGAACTTTTTATAGTTTCGAATAGGTTGTTTTTTCGTGAAATTAAAAGAATGTCAAAGAAATAATATTAAATTTTTTTCGCATTGTTTAAAATAACCAAAACTATTCTTTTTTTTATCAAAAATGATACTATTTTATTTGAAATCAGTTATTTTTTACCATCTTGAGACAAGTCTTCTAATCAGAATTGAGATATAATGAGAATTAAAATACTTAAACTTTTATTTTTGTGGAATAAGAATGCAGTTATTGATTTATTTTGATACAAATTATTAACCGTCATATGATTTGAGTACATTTTGTACATCAAGATTGGCTGTTCTTCATAAAATATGCTTACTGAAAGGAAAAAGATACTAAATTTTTGTACGCGTTGCCTAAAATGCAAATATTTCTTCATTTTACTGAAAATTATTGACCACCATTAAATTTGTACTTTTTATAGTTTAGAATAGTTTTTTTTCATAAAATTAAAAGAATATCAGAAAAATCATACTTAAATTTTGTTTGCATTTTTTAAAATAACCAAAACTATTCTTCTTTTTATCAAAAATGATACTATTTTATTTGAAATCAGTTATTTTTACCATCTTGAGACAAGTCTTCTAATCAGATTTGAGATATAATGAGAATTAAAATACTTAAACTTTTATTTTTGTGGAATAAGAATGCAGTTATTGATTTATTTTGATACAAATTATTAACCTTCATTTGATTTCAGTACTTTTTGTACATCAAGATTGGTTGTTCTTCATAAAATATGCTTACTTTAAGGAAAAAGATACTAAATTTTTGTATGCGTTGCCTAAAATGCAAATATTTCTTCATTTTACTGAAAATTATTGACCGCCATTAAATTTTTGTACTTTTTATGGTTTAGAATAGTTTTTTTTCATAAAAATTAAAAGAATATCAGAAAAATCATACTAAAATTTTGTTCGCATTGTTTAAAATAACCAAAACTATTCTTTTTTTTATCAAAAATGATACTATTTTATTTGAAATCAGTTATTTTTACCATCTTGAGACAAGTCTTCTAATCAGATTTGAGATATAATGAGTATTAAAATACTTAAACTTTTATTTTTGTGGAATAAGAATGCAGTTATTGATTTATTTTGATACAAATTATTAACCGTCATATGATTTGAGTACTTTTTGTACATTAAGATTGGCTGTTCTTCATAAAATATGCTTACTTAAAGGAAAAAGATACTAAATTTTTGTACCCGTTGCTTAAAATGCAAATATTTCTTCATTAAAAAAATTATTGACCGCCATTAAATTTTTGTACTTTTTATAGCTTAGAATAGTTTTTTTTTAATAAAATTAAAAGAATATCAGAAAAATCATACCAAAATTTTGTTCGCATTGTATAAAATAACCAAAACTATTATTCTTTTTATCAAAAATGATACTATTTTATTTGAAATCAGTTATTTTTACCATCTTGAGACAAGTCTTCTAGTCAGATTTGAGATATAATGAGAATTAAAATACTTAAAACTTTTATTTTTGTGGAATAAGAATGCAGTTATTGATTTATTTTGATACAATTTATTAACCGTCATATGATTTGGGTACTTTTTGTACATCAAGATTGGCTGTTCGTCATAAAATTTGCTTACTTAAACGAAAAAGATACTAAATTTTTGTACCCGTTGCCTAAAATGCAAATATTTCTTCATTTTACTGAAAATTATTGACCGCCATTAAATTTTTGTACTTTTTATAGTTTAGAATAGTTTTTTTTCATAAAATTAAAAGAATATCAGAAAAATCATACTAAAATTTTGTTTGCATTGTTTAAAATAACCAAAACTATTCTTCTTTTTATCAAAAATGATACTATTTTATTTGAAATCAGTTATTTTTACCATCTTGAGACAAGTCTTCTAATCAGATTTGAGATATAATGAGAATTAAAATACTTAAACTTTTATTTTTGTGGAATAAGAATGCAGTTATTGATTTATTTTGATACAATTTATTAACCGTCATATGATTTGAGTACTTTTTGTACATCAAGATTGGCTGTTCTTCATAAAATATGCTTACTTAAACGAAAAAGATACTAAATTTTTGTACGCGTTGCCTAAAATGCAATTATTTCTTCATTTTACTGAAAATTATTGACCACTAATAAATTTTTGTACTTTTTATAGTTTAGAATAGTTTTTTTTTTATAAAATTAAAAGAATATCAGAAAAATCATACTAAAATGTTGTTTGCATTGTATAAAATAACCCAAATTATTATTCTTTTTATCAAAAATGATACTATTTTATTTGAAATCAGTTATTTTTACCATCTTGAGACAAGTCTTCTAATCAGATTTGAGATATAATGAGAATTAAAATACTTAAACTTTTATTTTTGTGGAATAAGAATGCAGTTATTGATTTATTTTGATACAATTTATTAACCGTCATATGATTTGAGTACTTTTTGTACATCAAGATTGGCTGTTCTTCATAAAATATGCTTACTTAAACGAAAAAGATACTAAATTTTTGTACGCGTTGCCTAAAATGCAATTATTTCTTCATTTTACTGAAAATTATTGACCACTAATAAATTTTTGTACTTTTTATAGTTTAGAATAGTTTTTTTTTTATAAAATTAAAAGAATATCAGAAAAATCATACTAAAATGTTGTTTGCATTGTATAAAATAACCCAAATTATTATTCTTTTTATCAAAAATGATACTATTTTATTTGAAATCAGTTATTTTTACCATCTTGAGACAAGTGGTCCGAGTACACAGTTATCGTCCTTTGATTTTCGTTGTCCACGAATATAGTCCTTAGTGTGGACAGTGTGTTACTTGCCAATTTTTGTTATACCCTTCCAAATTTATTTCTCCATGTTTTATGCCTCATATAGCAAGTTGGGGGGTGAAATGACACTGTAAAAAAAGTTGGGTCATAAATATTAATGTAAAGTAGTGATTAGGTCCAGCTGAAAAAGGTCAAAAATTAGCACTTCGGAAGCTGTCAAAAGATTTCAAGACCCCCTTAACATAAGATTGTCCATATTTTGAGTTAGAGCTGATGAAGTTTTCTATAATTTTGATATAATTTGTCCCAAAAGTAGTACAACACACTGTAAAAATATTATTGAGAAAGCGCAGGTGGGTTTTTTTTAATTTTCATTTATTGTCTAAAAGAAATGCACTACGAAATAACTGTGTACTCGGACCTAAGAGGTGAAATCAGGAAATATAGAATCTGTACTTTGGCAACTTCCCTGAATGATTTGATGGTGCCAATTTGTCAAATAGCATAAAACTAAAGGATTTAAACTTTTATTTGATAGAATTTCTGCAAAAATGACCAATTTTGGCATTATATGGTCAAAATAAGCATTTCATAGCTTTTTCAATTTTGATGCATAAGTGGCATTCTGACTTTCTATCTGACATGTTTTCATGTGTCAATTTTTGTGTTTCTATGCTTTAATCCAGTTTTATTACTCATTTGTGAACTCTGAATCTACAGAAAAGAAGATTATCTCAGAAAATATGAGCAAAATGTGTTGTATAAATGACCCTCGTCTAACGCCCTGTTTGGATCAAGTTAAATGTGAGGAGCATGGCACATAAAAGTTGAAGTCCATAATAAATACCTCAATAAATTTGTATAAAAAGCACTTAACAATGTCTTTTGTACCTGTTTCATTTCACATAATATCTTTCTTTACCTCTGTAGGATAGCATGTGGTTCAAATATAAGCCTGTTGAGACTAAAATTGCATGCAAGTTTTTCACTAAAAAGTGAAAAATCTTTGTATCAGACCATACTGTCTACTAAAAAAGTTGAATGTAAGAGCCTTTTTGTGCTCAGATTTATTGTATCATGTCACCTGAGTATAGAAATGATAGAAAAGACACAAATTTTTATTTCCTATAACTTCAATATGCATTTTTAAATGTAAATATGTGCTACGGCCTAAATTGACCCTAAATTAATTTTAGTCTTACTTGGCCTAAGACCCTTTTAAACTAATATGATTTGTTATTTGTAAGTTTTCTTTCCATTTAAAGTACATTAAGTACATATGTAAGGATTATTTATAATCAAAAAGCTTCACAAACTTAAAATTGCTGGAAAATATTACATCTTCATGTAAGGCCCGCTTCATTGGAAAACCTCCATTTTTAGGCACAGGCTCATATAAATTTGACTTTTGAAAAATTATGCTAAGTCTGATATAACAAATGAGTACTCTATTGCTTTAAATACATGATATATTATATATTAAGGCATTTTAAAAGTATTTTTTTGCAATATTTAAATTTTATAAGCCCCAAATGTTGATAGTTGAAATTTCTCAATTTTAACGTCTAAATTTAACACGCAAAGTTGAATATAGAATTAATCATATTGTCTATAATATATATCCTCTGGCTATGAAACTTTGTAAGCAGTCTTGTAATATATTAAGCTTTAGTCATACCAAGTTTTATTAAGATTGGTCAACTTTTTCTATCCGATTAGGTCCGAGTACACAGTTATCGTCCTTTGATTTTCGTTGTCCACGAATATAGTCCTTAGTGTGGACAGTGTGTTACTTGCCAATTTTTGTTATACCCCTTCCAAATTTATTTCTCCATGTTTTATGCCTCATATAGCAAGTTGGGGGGTGAAATGACACTGTAAAAAAAGTTGGGTCATAAATATTAATGTAAAGTAGTGATTAGGTCCAGCTGAAAAAGGTCAAAAATTAGCACTTCGGAAGCTGTCAAAAGATTTCAAGACCCCCTTAACATAAGATTGTCCATATTTTGAGTTAGAGCTGATGAAGTTTTCTATAATTTTGATATAATTTGTCCCAAAAGTAGTACAACACACTGTAAAAATATTATTGAGAAAGCGCAGGTGGGTTTTTTTTAATTTTCATTTATTGTCTAAAAGAAATGCACTACGAAATAACTGTGTACTCGGACCAAGTCTTCTAATCAGAATTGAGATATAATGAGAATTAAAATACTTAAACTTTCATTTTTGTGGAATAAGAATGCAGTTATTGATTTATTTTGATACAAATTATTAACCGTCATATGATTTGAGTACTTTTTGTACATCAATATTGGCTGTTCTTCATAAACTATGCTTACTTTAAGGAAAAAGATACTAAATTTTTGTACGCGTTGCCTAAAATGCAAATATTTCTTCATTTTACTGAAAATTATTGACCGCCATTAAATTTTTGCTTTTTTTATAGTTTAGAATAGTGTTTTACATAAAATTAAAAGAATATCAGAAAAATCATACTAAAATTTTGTTCGCATTGTTTAAAATAACCAAAACTATTCTTCTTTTTATCAAAAATGATACTATTTTATTTGAAATCAGTTAATTTTACCATCTTGAGACAAGTCTTCTAATCAGAATTGAAATATAATGAGAATCAAAATACTTAAACTTTTATTTTTGTGGAATAAGAATGCAGTTATTGATTTATTTTGATACAAATTATTAACCGTCATATGATTTGAGTACTTTTTGTACATCAATATTGGCTGTTCTTCATAAAATATGCTTACTTAAAGGAAAAAGATACTAAATTTTTGTACGCGTTGCCTAAAATGCAAATATTTCTTCATTTTACTGAAAATTATTGACCGCCATTAAATTTTTGCTTTTTTTATAGTTTAGAATAGTTTTTTACATAGAATTAAAAGAATATCAGAAAAATCATACTAAAATTTTGTTCGCATTGTTTAAAATAACCAAAACTATTCTTCTTTTTATTGAAAATGATACTATTTTATTTGAAATCAGTTATTTTACCATCTTGAGACAAGTCTTCTAATTAGAATTGAGATATAATGAGACTTAAAATGCTTAAACTTTTATTTTTGTGGAATAAGAATGCAGTTATTGCTTTATTGTGATATAAATTATTAACCGCCATATGATTTCATTACTTTTTGTTCATCAGGATTGGTTGTTCTTTATAAATTATGTTTACTTTAAGGAAAAAGATATTATTTTTTTGTACGCGTTGCCAAAATGCAAATTATTTCTTCTCATATTGGAAAATATTGTAACTTCAATTGCAATCAGTTGTTATAAGTGATTTTCATATGATTTTTGTAGAAAATGTGAATTATTCAAGAATAAATCTGCTTAAAATTATTTCTTTCTTTTTAAGGAATGTATTTATGTTTACCACCATTGGATTTTTGTACTTTTTATTGTTTAGGAGTAGTTATTTTTGTAATTTGTTATTTTAAAGGCTTCGATTGTGACGAGAATATAGAAAGTCCATGATTATGATTTTAATTTTATGATGATAAGGATACAAAAATTTAAAATATTGAAAAAAATAGATTACATTTTTCAATAACTGATCCTTTCATGGTGTTTTTCCCGAGTATGTTTGGAAAATAATAAAATCAATTTCGCGATGTAGACACTCGCCGGGTTTGAAAATATATAACCTAAATAAAACGAAAAAGACCATTATTTAATGATGATATTTTTATTTAGGTTTTATCTGTACATTTCTTTTCATTTCAATTCATAAAACTTTGCTAAATAATTAATAAACAAAATGTATCATTGAACGTTCGATTTTCACGAGTCGTCATTTTGATAAAAATTAAACGAAACTAAGATTCCGTAATTTGTATTAGTTCATGATGTGACGTATTAAAGTTCAATCCGTCATCAAGGTCGATCGGTACTATCCGTCCGATCAGTCCGATCAGTCAATTACTTTTACTATAAGTCTGACGGATTGCTGACGTGAGTTTGACGCGAACTTGACTGATCGGTGACTGATCGATGACCGCTGATTGATCGCTGAAATAGTAACGCCTAAGGTTGCAAGTACTGTACTTTATCAAATATTGCTGAATTATAAATAGAACATGAAAAGGTTGATATGATAAGATTCTAATACAAACTTATTGTGATAAGGTATTTACAGATTTTAGAACAGTCCTATCAAAAAGGGAGATAACTTATAATATGGAGGTTAAATAGAACACATACACAATTTTCAGAAATAAAGTAACCCCCTTTGTTTCAAAATATTTTGAAAAGAATTCATGAATAGTTAGTTTTTCCTTGCTTAAATTTATAGCCAACTTGCTTTTACTAAAGCAGAAAAAGCTGTTTTCTATAAAACAAATAACATTAATTAACAACTACATGTCTATCTGATATCACTCGCCCCTCTTCTACAGAAAGTATGATTTTTTTTAACATGAAAAACATAAGTGACCCCAAAATTTTATTATAAGTTTTTGTATTTTCCTTAATGTAGCATTGTCCCATTGACAGGTTAAATATTATACTCCCCAGTGCCTTTATGTAAAACTGTTTTCAGTTTACAATGCTTATTCAAAGTCAATAATTTCAACATCTGAACATATAAATAAAATAGTGTTTGACATACATAAAATAACAACCTGCATGTAATCAAATGAATATTAGTGAAAACAAAGAGATAAATCTGGTCCTTTGTAATTCTTATTATCTCCTTTGGTGGATTTATTAATTGTCCTGGAAATGTTAGTGTTGCATGTCTTCGGGCAGCATCAATTTTAAAAATACTAAGTCCGGGTACCAGTTCCATTAATCTTTCCTTTGTATGCTTATTTGCAAATAGGGATAAAATTTGCATCTGACTTAATCCGTTGTTCTGCTGTTGATAGGATGCAATCATTGCCTCAGTCATTGTGTCAGGTTTGTCTTCTTTTAATGATATCCACTTCTTGCACACATCCGTCAAAAGAGTATTTTGACCTGGTGCAACATACTGTGCAATCAGCTGGATAGCTTCTATAATAATTTTGGTATAATATGAGGATGAACTTTTTGAGAAGCTAGTCCATGGCAACTGTAGCTGCGAATTTAGTGCTGGAAAATTTCTGAGAAGCATTTCCATTGCAGCATTGAAAATCTCTCTTGGAGCCATGTTTTCTTCTTCCCAATCAGAGGTTGTGGTCTGGGAAAATGTCTGAGTGGACTGTGATGATCATGATGATAGTGTAAAGTCACATTCTGAATCTGAAAAAAAAATCAAAGTATAATGTTTTTTTAGAATTTTTGTACACTTTGAAATCTAACAAAGTTTAATTTTGGACCCCAATTTGGACCAACTTGAAACTTGGGCCCATTATCAAAAATTTAAATACATGTATAGTTTAAGCAATATCAAAGAACCCATATATATATTAAATTTTTGTTAAAATCAAACTAAGTTAAATTTTGGACCCTTTGGATCATAATGTAGACCAATTTGAAAACGAGACCCAAAATTAAAAATCTAAATACACAGGAAGATTCGGCATATCAAAGAACTTCAATAATTCAATTTTTGATGAATTCAAACAAAATTTAATTTTGGACCCTTTTGACCTCAATGTGGACCAATTTGATAAAGGGCCAAAAATCTAAATACATGGTTCGATTCAGCATATTAAAGAATTCAAGAATAAAACCCCATTGAAATTGGTCAAGGAGTAAGCAATTTATACGAAGTATTATAAAAGTATTGTTTTTCAACTTTTTGGCCTCTTTCTAGCCCCTATTTCCTAAACAGTTTGGACCATAACCCAGAAAATCAATCCCAACCTTATTTTTATGCTATGGAACCTTGTGTTATAATTTCTGAAAGATCCATTTACTTACACAAAAGTTGTTGTCTGGATACTAGAAAAATGTTTATTTGGACCCCTTTTTAGCCCCTTAATTCCTAACCTGTTAGAATCATATGTAATCCCCAAAATCAATCCCAACCTTCCTTTTTTTGTTTCAAACTTTGTGTTTAGATTTTATAGAGATCCATTTACTAAAACTAAGGTTATTGTCCAGAAACTATGTGTCTTCAGACTTCTCTGACGACGTCAATGTGATACCATTATACGAATTAAAATTTTGTTAACTGTGCATTTGCATTCAGGTATCGCAGATCAAATTTATTCGTTCATAGTGTGTTAATTTTCGTTTTTTATTGAGTTAAGCCTTCCAATTGATATTTTATCGTGTGGTTTTCTATGTTGTGATGTTATGCTATTGTTTCATAAAAAGGGAGAAGGATTGGTACCATAAAAACGTTTAATTCCGCTGCAAATGTTTGCACCTATCCTAAGTCAGGAATCTGATGTACAGTAGTTGTCGTTTGTTTATGTAATTTATACGTGTTTCTCGTTTCTCGTTTTTTATATAGATTAGACCGTTGGTTTTCCCATTTGAATGGTTTTACACTAGTAATTTTAGGGCCCTTTATAGCTTTTTGTCCAGTGTGAGCCAAGGCTCTGTGTTGAAGGCCGTACATTAACCTATAATGGTTTACTTTTATAAATTGTTATTTGGATGGAGAGTTGTCTCATTGGCACTCACACCACATTTTCCTATATCTATATAAATTAGAAAGATCCTATAATAGGGAACATGTGTACTAATTTTCAAGTTTTTTATACTTCAACTTCATCAAAAACTTAAAACTGAGCAGGACAGACAGAAAACGGACAACGGAAGCATAGACTGAAAAACATAATGATTATAGGTGGGTAAAAAAAAAATAATGATGTAAAGGGCAGACACTTGTTATACATGTATGCCATAAACATATGAGATCTGACTGCTTTGATAAACTTATTGAAATGAGATATAGAGGTAGAGGATGTTTTTTTAATAACTGAACTGAAGAAAGTGCATGTATATTCTGATCAGAGAGAAGGAAATCATAGATTTTTTTTGTTGAAGGATTCTTGCCCTAAAATGAGAGTTTCAATGTTACCCCCATTGCACATTGTCCCAGTTCAATAACTAAAAAATATTGTTTTTCTTTTAATATTTTATGAATTGATATATCTTAGCAAAATGAAGGCTTTGGAGCAAAACCAATGCTTTTTTCCAAAATAGCTAAATAACACAGTATCAATGTCCCCTGCTTGCACTTTAAAGAATCCATTGTCCACCATTATAGATTTTGTCTGAGATATTGCTGATATAAATTAGTACCTAAAGCACTCAAAAAAAAAACTCAAGTTAGTATGGTTATGGTTCATTATTTGTTGAAATTTTACTAATAATCCGTTTATCTGGGAGGTTTTTTTTGTACATTGTTGGTTCATGCATGTCTGTCATATTTGTTGTTTGTTAATTGATATGTTGTAAATATGGGCCATTTGTTTTCATTCTTTTTTACTGACATATCTATGTTATTTGTACAAGGCTTAGAAACAGGTAGAAAGCGAGGCTGTGCCAATTTTCTACCTGTTTCGAGCCGAGTACAAATAACATTGATATTTCAAGACAATGTATGGTTATTCTTTATATACTGCAACTCTTATAACTGTTCTAAAGAAGTATTTAGGGTAAAAACATACAAAGTTTTATCTAAAGAAATTTTATTACACTTTTAACAGGTTGGGAACAAACCCCCTGTATGGTGATTATACCTGTATAGAGGGAAAATCCTTCTTTAGAGGGATAAAAATATCCCTCTATAGAGGGGTATTTTTGTTTAGACTGGATTTAAATCAAAAATAAGGCAGAATGGCATTTTCTTCTTATTATGGCAGTAACCTGCAACATTTGATGCACCAATTGATGTACTTAATTTACTATGCACATGCCCAGTTTGCTGCTTATCTGACTAAATATACAATCTATTGTTCACCATGATTGAAAGCTGTGATGATCAGGTAAATTCTACTCAGTTTTGGCTCACTGAACAGAATTTCTATTGTTAGATTTAACTTGAAATTTACAGGTCAACTATTCCTTTTGTTGTTGATCAGGTGTTCAGATAGGTATACAATAGATTGCAAGTTTTGTCACTTTAGCAGAAAACTGGTCACCCCAATTTTTAGTAAAGTGCATATGTTGATGCATATAATTCTAGAGATTATAGCCAATATAACTAGAAAATGCCATTCTGTCCTAATTTGCTTTAAATCCAGTGTAAACAAAAATACCCCTCTATACAGGGATAATTTTATCCCTCTAAAGAAGGATTATCCCTCTACACAGGTATAATCACCATACAGGGGGTTTGTTCCCAACCTGTTTAAATCATACAAGAAATTTGTACCTGAACCAACTGGCAGAGATATTCTCTTTGGGGTAACACGAATTACCGAATAACAGTGTTATTATCCGAATAACTCATGTAATTACCGAATAACTCTTCAAATATCAATATTAACACATTTAAGTGACTTTTAAACATATATTATTGAATAAAATTATAATAGAAGTGTATTTTATAACCTAAAAATAAAAAAAAAGTTGCAGGTAAGTTAATATTGATCATTATAAAATTATGGATATCGGTGTGTACTTCCAAGATGGCGACCAAGGAAAACGTAAGAAATGAAGAAAAGAAAGATTGCATACAATCCCTCAACGTGTTCATCTTAGACCACCAAAGTGGAGCCCTCACGCCACGTCACGGCAATGAACAATGTGAGGGTGGGCATTTTTTTAAATAAAATATGGAATAGTAAACTATTTAAATTAGTTTTTGTTTTAATTTTAGTTATTAAAAAAATATTATCTTTATCATATTTTTATATTTGTGATTTAGAAATCTATAAAATTACAACTATTAAGATATCCTGCACAAGGCACGGGCTTATCTGTCATAGTCCGCGGAAATACTTTATTTAGAATTTATTGTAAAAAAATTATAACTACTAAGATATCCTGCACAAGGCACGGGCTTATCTGTCATAGTCCGCGGAAATACTTTATTTAGAATTTATTGTAAAAAATTTATAACTACTAAGATATCCTGCACAAGGCACGGGCTTATCTGTCATAGTCCGCGGAAATACTTTATTTAGAATTTATTGTAAAAAATTGAAAAAATGTGTATGTTTTCTCACATTTAATTGAAATAGTTTTTCCTGAAGCCATTTTTATATGTCAAAATATTCTATTTAGTATTTTATTTTCTTCTAATCTATAAAATTTGCGAAGTTTGGACTGTTTAAAATTGAGGTAATTTTAATTGCAAATTCAGACACAAACTTTGGTTTCTTCTTCATAGCAGTAATAAAAATTATCCCATGATATTTTAAGCATATAGTATTTCATAAAACTAATAAGTGATAAAATTTTCGGAACCAAAATATGAAAAAAACCTCAAGAAATCAATGGAAAAAGAATGGACTAAAAACTTCAACTTCAACACGGAACTTAATCACTTGCCTTCCGTCACATTTTGTGTATTAGTCAATAATTTGCTCTCAACTGATAGATGGAATTACTACCTTTTTCGCTATTATATACACATATTTTCAATTAAAGTGCACATATATGCCACATACTTTGTTTGTATATGTTTATATTCTATGTTTTTTTGTTACAAAACATCAAATATACTTGTCAGAAAAGTCTTATTGATATGGATAGCAAACCCCATATTGACAGAAACAAGTGCCTATGATTTCATGCGATAGCTGTTAATTCGAAGAACTCCGTGCAGGCAGTTTACCATCGTTCATGCTACTAAAGTTACAAAAGTTAACATATTTGTGCCCCCTTTTAGAGCTAGGAAGCTTCTTATCTGATATTTAATGACGACATACAATTAGCAGACTGTTGTCCCACAGTTTCGAGTATTTGTATGCGTTCTAGAATGCAGTCGTTCAACTGGAGCGCTTGTACATTTTGTTGCAACAAAACATTTTAGAAATATCAAAAACACAATCTTGGATGAATTGATAGGGATGGTTTGAAGCTGGTATTTTTTTTAGGAACAAATGTCTTCGGACTTCCTACAGTACCTTGTCTATACTTGTAAAGAAAAACTCAAAATAACGTGTTTGCTGTGAGCAGAACCTTTCATGTGCAGACATGTGGCCATGAGTGAAATGAGTAGAATTATTAAAACATGTCTTGTGACGGTTTATGAAAATGAAGATGATGAAGATAACGGTTGATTTGGTATAAAGCTTGTTGCACTGGTATACCCAGATTAGGGTAGTGTTGGTGCGCCCTTAAAAAAAGTTTAACCCGGCCACATTATGTATGTGTCAGTTTCAAGTCACGAGATGGTAATGCAGTGTTTGTCGTTTGTTTCTATTTGTTTCTTATTCATTTTGTACATTAATTGGGCCGTTAGATTTTTCGTTTGTTTTACATTATTTGTTTCGGGAATTGAAGACTATGCAGTATGAATTCAATTTTTTACTCATTGTTGAAGCCCGTACGGGATCTATAATTGTAAGTTAATTTATGTCTCATTTGCAATCATATCACATCTTCTTTTTTTTATATGGAATACTTTTGAAGTTTGTGGTACGTTGCAAGGAAAAAAGGGGGGATATATAGGTACAAAACCTATAATGTAATAGATTTTAACCAGAGTAAAATACACAACAACAGATAATACTATGGAAGCAGTAATAATTGTGAAAAAAAACCAAAAGCAACGAGTAGTCTTTAAAAAAAAATAAAGTATCCGCAAATTCAATTTGAGGTCATATTTGACTGTAGTGTTCTATTGCTTTGGTTTCATACCTCACCCAATATGATGGTTTAAAAAATAATTTTAAAGTATTGTCCTGCATGACACTTGATGTTTACCTGAAATTTGTCATAAGGTTAAGGTGCTCTAAACATTTTATAGGTTGAAAACTTGATTTTTGAAGTTTTGTTTATAAAACGTCGTTTTATGCATTTTTTTTGATAAAAAAATCTCAATGATTAAGGTTTATGTATAATAACAAACATTTCTAAAGCCAAAACAGTATCATTTGTATTTAGGTAGAGTTTAGAAATATAAAAAAATGTCAAAATTGAAACCCTCCCAAATTTTCACAGATTTTTACATATGACCTTTGACCTCAATTTTTAAAAAATGTGACCATATCAAGTCTTGACGACAGGCATATTATTATAGTACACGATTTCCTCTTTCCAATGATATATTATATAGGTGTGTGTTCGGTGGGGAGATTAAATTAAAAAAAATCTGCCTTCAGTCACCGCACTATCAGTGGTATTCATGTCAGTTATGAAGCGGTCCGGGCCTTGGTATTGCACTCCCGATGAGCATACAGTTCGCCGAGAGATAGTGAACAAAATGATGAAAAGCATAGCTCTTGAAAATCATTTTGTACATTATTTCAAGCCAACTAATGTTTATAGGGTGGAATACGAAGCTCGTGACGGGATACATTTCACTGAAGAGGGTTACCGTGCCTTCTTAGTAGCTTTGAGGAAGTCGGTCAGTTGGTTTATTAACAAAGTTAGGAAATGAACTGAACTATTTTCTCAATGACTCCACGTGCAATGTATTTTGTTTAAGAAGAGGGTTTTTTTTAACATCGAATGACTAAAATAATCCAAAAGTTCTTACATATTTTATAATTTACAAATTAGAATTTGCCAGAAGAAAGCTTTTTTTAACAGGAAAACTCAAATTAACTTTATTAAAATATCTTTTTTTAATAATTTTTTATTTTAAATAATCAAAAATTATTGGTGAAACATTGAACATTATTACCCTTTGACAGAAAACTAACATAGGATGTACATATTGTATATAGTTGTAAATATTTATTTGTGTTTTATTTTTCATTATTATAATTATTGGTGTTGGTAATGCAGCCTTGGTATACCAAGACAGTCACAAGCCTGTTTAATGCAGAGTGTCCATACTGTAATATAATTTCATTATCTCTTAATGATTAATTATGTAATGGGCACGTGTCAGTAAACAACAACCCAATTAACAATCTAACAGAAGTGTGAGGTAATGATTATTTTGTTTATTGGAACTAATTAACTCATTATCACTTTCAAATTATTCAATGTATGAAAATAAATAAAAGTAGCAATAAAAAAACGTAAATACTAATTTAAGAAGAATATTAATTGAGTATTATTTTATTATTTTTAATTCTGATTTTTTAGTAATTTAAATTAAGTAAATTAAATACATTTTAAATGAAATAAGAAATAAATGAAATATAATAAACTAGGTGAAAGATTGTCTTCTTTGAAATTAAATATTTTATTTTATTTTTCTTGTACCATGTTTCACTCTCTATTAATAATATAAAAAACCCAATTTCGCATTTGTATAGCTTATAATAAAAGGTATGTATGAAAATTACTTACCTTTCTAACGCCTTGGCCATGTCATACTTGTTGTCTGTAAAGCAACAGTCCTTACAAAGGAACTTTAGAGACACATCTGACCAGGCCAATAACAATGCATCATCCATTGGGACACGAGCACTGTGAACCCAACGATCACAACAACTGCATTGAATGGTGCAATCAACACATTCTTCATCACATTGAACACACGGATATAAAGCCATTTTGAAAATGGAAGACAGCACACATGTATTCATGGCTTTTTATACAAAATTAAAGTGACTTGTAAAAACATTTATATTTGCCAATGAAAATCTTATATTTAGTTTTGAGAAAATTTTATTAGAATAAACATAAAAATCATCCATTCAGAAGCTTTGTTTTTATTAAAACAATCAATTATAATAATTTTTTGATTAGATTTGAATTGAATATGTGAAAATTCTTAATTACATTTTATTTAATGTTGAGTAAATTGTTATGAAAAGTAATTAGTGATTGGAGTAATTGCATTGCTTTGATGTACTGGTTAAATTTTCAAATCCTTTCTGAAAAACAATTATTAGACAATTCTCTGTATATACAGTAAATTATTTAATACTATATTTTCATAGCGTTTTCCTTTGAAGGCATATATGCAATCTTTCTTTTCTTCATTTCTTACGTTTTCCTTGGTCGCCATCTTGGAAGTACACACCGATATCCATAATTTTATAATGATCAATATTAACTTACCTGCAACTTTTTTTTTATTTTTAGGTTATAAAATACACTTCTATTATAATTTTATTCAATAATATATGTTTAAAAGTAACTTAAATGTGTTAATATTGATATTTGAAGAGTTATTCGGTAATTACATGAGTTATTCGGATAATAACACTGTTATTCGGTAATTCGAGGTACCGATTCTCTTTGTCATCCATAGCTCTTTGCATACTGATACTGGTATGCCTCAGCTTGGTTTTGCAACACTCTGGGCTGGATGTGTAGGTGACTGGCACTTTCCTGTTTGACGCCTCCAATGTATTCCAAAATCATCCCTGTGTTTCGGGCATATGTAAATGTCATATGACGAACAGTCTATTGAAAATATCCCACTTCTGTTCAGACTTCAGTATTAAAACCCCTTCTGGTAGTTCATAGTCCGTGGAGTTACACCCAAGACTACGTAAATGGGTACTTGTGGGGGAAGCAAGTTAACTCGTACCAACGGAAACTCGTACCATGTTAAAATAACAGTATATATTCATAATTAAACACCAATCAAATGCATTTAAATAAGTTGGTACGAGTTAGCAGTGGTACGAGTTTACATTGGTACGAGTTATTTTTTAGTGGTACGAGTTAACGTTGGTACGAGTTTACATTGGTACGGGTTAACTATAATTCTATAAGCAAATGTACATTTCATTTCATTCTTTCTCTCATACTGCATAGTTATGCATTAATTACATAATAACAGATTGTCCATGAAATACAGCAGAAGATGTGGTTCCATTTCGTCTCCAATGTAAACATTAAAGAGTACAATCAGGGGAGGTAAATCATTTTTATACTGGGGCACCATGAAGGTTTTGTCTTAATTTTTCTGTACAGACAGAAATTTAAGATTAAGTTTGAAATTATTAAATCCAATATATCTACCAAATACATATTTGAAATTTGAACTGTTATGTCCTGATGAATACTATAGTATATGAATATTGGATTAAGATAGGGAAAACATTTTGATAATTAAATTTATCTAAAACCCTTGAATTTCTCAATTTTGATGTTAAAAAAATAATGTTGTGTTTATAATTTTTCTCTTTAATTATTTTCTATATACCAGTAACTTTCAGATAAAATTGAGGAGTTTGTTTACAAGTAAATAGTATATTCTGCCTGAAATTCTTCTTTTTTTTCGTTTAAAATTTTAGATTTTTTGACATGCTCAAAATGTCATTAAAACTTATTTGCAAAGCAAAAGCTTACAGATTCTGAAGATATCAACCTTATGAAACATAAAAAGCACAACAGAAACAAAATTCAGGTGTTATCTTGCAAATTATTAACTTTTGAAAACAGTAAGCAGCATCAACCTATCTGTACCAATCATTTTTCAAAAGTTGGCATGATGCCAATTCATAACATTTGACGGTAAAAACCGTTTTATGTAGTTAAAAACATGTTTAACTTGCATTCTGTCAAAGGAAATTACTACATTTGCTATAAAAATGACAAAAAAACAATTACAAAGATGGCCATTTTTTCATAAGAAAATGCTTGTGCCAATGCTTGGATGTGTTCTAAAAATAGAATTGCTTATTTCTAAAAAATAGAATCAAATATTTGCACTTTTGATGGTGTACACAGAGTCCCTACATGGTAGCCTTCCAGATACATGTCACATAACATTATATTTCGAAACTAGCTTCCGGACGATTTTTGGCATATTGCATGGTTTTCTCATAGACAAGCTCTAAAATAGAAAAAGAGGACTTTGTGGCAAATAAATCAAGATTTTTATAGAAAATCCACAGCCTTTATCCTTGTACTCTCATATTTTGCAATTTGATAACTGATAGATATAGGATTATTGCATGCAGTGCTAGCATTGATTTTCTTAAAACAAGTTTATAAATGTAGTTATTGGTTAAGACAAGTATAAATATGGCCAAAATCAAGTACACCTTTTAGGGTGCGCTCGACTTTAGTGACTCAACACGAGGTGTTTTGGAATTTACAGGTTACTTAGAACTTTTTGTAAAAAATAAACACTAGCACATCATAGAAAATCAAGTGAGTAATTTATGTTTCAAATTTTATAACAAAAATCTCTGTATTAAAGGCTGTGGATTTTCTATAAAAATCTTGATTAATTTGCCACAAAGTCCTCTTTTTCTATCAAATGCAATGAAACAGTAAAAAATAATGCTTTGCATCAAGTTTCCCCTTGGAACATGTATTAAATGGCCTATCTCTATTATTTATTATATCTTTAGTTTTGATACAATTATGGTTTGAAAAATTCATACAAAAATGGCTACAGAAGGGTACATAAACCTTAATAATTCTAAGAAAAATTGAAAACGCTTTCATTGTGACATTTTGGTAGACACCCTTTCAATGCATCGATATTCGATACTAATCGATAAAAAATATTATTTAAAGCATCGAGTATTTTCTTTTTTATTTAGTATTTATCATGCTGGCTTTATTCTTCGATATAAAATGCAAAACACATTATTTTTCGTTGTTTTCTGTAACCAAGAACGGAATTACTAACGTAAAACGTTGGTTAATTTTTTTTTGAGACGGGAGACCTTTAATATATGCTCAATATTTTTTTGTTTAATGCTATAAATGAGATAACTGTCCGAATAAATGCCGTTCAGATGTAATAAAATAGGAGGCATGTTATATTTTCTGACTAAATGAAAAGATTCGCACGTTTCTAATCAATGTTGATAATTTCTTTATAGAACAAGTTTTTTAAACGTTGTTGTGACAGTGTACTTAAGGCTAGGTTATTGGAAATGATGTCGAAGTTTTCACGGGATTCGCTCATTTACATTAGATTTCTTTGCTTTCATAGAATTTTCCAAACTTGTTTTACAAAAGGATATTCGCTATCGTCAATTTGAGAATATAATATTCTCGCTATAAATGCAATTTAAACTGTTGTGCCGTAAAGGAGGATTTGTTTTGGATCGGTTATTTATTTTTGTAAACTTAGAGGACAGATTATTTATTTTCTGCACTGTTGAAGCAAGATTTTTCATTTTCTTTAAAAACAAGGGACTGATTATTCGTATTCACAACTATATTTATAATATTTAAAAATATACAATTTTTAAATGAATTTTATTATACATGTTTTAAATAATACATGTAACTATTATGTATAATCATTGTCATTAAGTACCATTTAACTAGAATTAACCATTATCCTCTGCAGGAATAAATCTTGCTAACTGCGTATACATGTATTTCATACATGTGTATACACAGTATTTAAGTTTTGCTGCAAATTGCCTTATTAATAATTGGCAAACATATTTCGCCGAGCGGAGCGGACGGGTTTTGATGCTGCTGAAGGCCCCAAGAAGCTATAGAACAAATGATGCTTAATCGTGGCTTCTGGGTGTTAATCCCAGACCTTTTCTTACTCTGAAAATGCAAGTTCTGCTTTAATCATTTTTTGACAATATTTTGGTCTCAAAGCAAAATGTGTAGATTCAGTGTAAGAATTAAGTTTTTAGGGACAACATTAAAAGACCAAAATGTAGATTAAAGCAAAAATGTAATTCTCATAGTTAAGTATGTGACTGCTGTTGGTATTTTTTTAAACTCATGATTAAGTTGATAACAAAATTACTAAATTACAAAAGGAATGCAACACTAACAGAATACAGAATGAACAAAAGACAAATAAATAAGAAACATTGATCCTGAAAAAACAGGGGCCATGTCCAAGGAGAATAGAACTTGCTTCTTGCAAGAAGCTCTCAGTGAAAACAATTTGATATGAAGACAAGCTTTTGGTTTTGAAATTTCCTACATGAGCCTATTTGCCTCAATGAAGTTACTTCCCTGAGACAATATACCTCAAGTTAAATGAAACCCATTTTCCGGTCCTACTAAAAAGCGCCCGGGAGCGCACGAGAGCGCCCGGGAAAAGAAAAAGCGCCCGGGGAAGGAAAATTAGCGCCCGGGAGAATAAAATAATAATATTATGTAACAATAAATTTTTTCCATAAAAAAAATCATTGCTTGTTTTGTCCTTAATATAAATTGGGATATGTACAATGCAACATCTAAAGTGCCGGTTCTTGCACTTTTGCATTTTAGATTTCAAAATTGTATATAAATAAGTAAATAAATATAAATGAGAGTATATAGAAGAATCATGAACGATATTGTCCTCGATCAAAACGTATATTTTGTTACTTTAAAAAAAATAATCAATGCCTGAGGTCTAATATTTTAGCAACTGCATGGTGAACACCTTTTTTTGTGCAGATGCTGATTAGGATATATGATATCTTTTTATAAAACTACAACTGTTTTAATGGCAATGCTTATCAGGATTTTAATGCTTAGTTTTAAATTTAAACAAAACTCCTGCTTTTTACCCCCTTATTTTAACTACGGTACATGTATAGTACCGCTTTATTTGCTGATTTATTATGTGTTACTCTTTAATTATGATTAGATTAATACTTTTCTGTGAAATTTTTTTTATTACATTTTTCATTTTGGTATCGTTTTTGAAAAACATGTCTTTGATGTCTTACATTTTATAAATCTTCAGCATAAACTGTGATCCATTACTATCTGTCTTTCGAAATAGTAGGCCTTTTCATATATTATTGTTAAAATTGAAACATTTATACTTGTTTTTGTGTTTTATTAAAAATATCTATTATCTTAATTTACAAATTACTTGTCTAAAATTAAAAAAAAAATCAATGTGCATAACTTATTTCATCGCCGGACACAAAGTTGTCTCATGCCAATAAAATATCTATATAATTTCCCCGGGCGCTAATTTTCTTCCCCGGGCTCTTTTTCTTTTCCCCGGGCGCTTTTTCTTTTCCCCGGGCGCTTTTTCTTCACCCGGGCGCTCCCGGGCGCATTTTAGTAGGACCCCCATTTTCAGACATTTCAAGTATATTTGATAATATTTATACTTTTATTGTTAAAAGATTTGGGAAGTGTTTCCCGATTTTGTTTTGGAAAAAAGATAAATTTTATGAAAAATCTGATGCCATCTCGTACTTTCGATTAGACCTGCTGAGTTATTTATTTTCAATACATTGTAAGTCAGGTTATTTATTTTCAAACTACCACAGAACAAACCATTTATTTTTGTGATTATCAACGCTGAGTTATTCATTTTCAAAATCCTCCTGCCCCCCCTTCCAGTGGCGTAGCTGGGTCATTTTTATGTGTACGCCCGAACCTTGGCGAGGGATATGAGGGGTGCCAACCGCTCAATGTCAAAGCACCTGTTGGTAGTGGGTTCGAAAGGGACGAAGCCCCCGAAAGCTATCGAGAATGAGATACCATAATGATTCCTGTCAGTAAAAAATTATTGATAACAACATACTTTTGAATCTAAATGGTTTATTTTTTTTTTTTTGTTAAATTTTGTAATATGTTAACTTATTCATCGTGTTAAACTGGAAGCTAGCCTTATGGTCATTGGTTTTAGAGAAAACGTCCAAACCAATATTACTTTTAAATAAGTTTAAATGGTGCCGTGAGTGCGCATATAATCAACAAAAGCACCTTTTAATGATCACGAAAAAAAATATTTCTAAGAGGTGCAATATAAAAAAATTCTGGAACACCTAGGATTTCTTCCACAAAAAGTGAATCAATGTATCATTCCTTTACAGGGATTTAAAAAAAATTTAAAATTTTCTTTTGATATTTTTTTCTTGATCTGGAATTTTTCACGACAATCTATGAAGGTTTATAAATTGAGCATGTAATTGCGTAAAGAAGAGTCCAGCTATCTGTCTATCAGAAAAGAACCGAAAAATGAACGAATTAATGCTTTTAAAATTTTAGCTTTAGACATTAGTCATAGAAAAAGCTTCTTCGACAATTTCATAAATTTCGATGAAGGTTCGACAAGTAGAAGAAATAACAAAATAACAAAATGTAAGCCCAAACTGCGACCACTTATTAATTCTGAGACTACTATAACACAGTTATAGTAGTCTCAGATTAATTGCAGAAAGAAACACATTTTATCCTTAAAATGCGGGAAGATTAAAGATATAATTGCATTATTATATTGCTCTGAATACTCTTTTGATCATAAACAGTTTCTGTACAACTTTCGTAAAATTTCACGGTCGGAGAGTCATTTAAAAGAATTTATCCACATTCGGAAACCTAAATATTGACACCACTTTGTCTCGCTTTTGGGACATAAAACACAGGCTCGACAAAAATACAAACAGCATATCGAATCTGAGCAGATAGTGAATTGCTTTAAATATAAGAAAAGAAGGTAGAATTCAAAGTGGTTTCAGACTTTTACAAAAGATTCGAACAAATATATTAAATGATCTATTTGAGTAAATTTAGTCCCAATTTTTATTCAAAATTACAATCCATTAAAAAAAGAAGCACAAGGCTGATGTGCTTTCTTATTCTATGTCGATTATTTGTTTTATTTTCAAAGTTCAAGTGTACGCCCGGGCGTTTTGACGTAAACGTAGCTACGCGCATGTTCTGTAGATTCAGAGTTCATAAATAAGTAAAAGAAGTAGATAAAGGCATAGAAACACAAATATTGACACATGAAAACCTGTCAGATAGAAAGTCAGGATGCCATTTATGCATCTATATTGAAAAAGTTATAAAATGCCTCTTTTGACCATAAAATGCCAAAATTAGACATTTTTGCAGAAATTCTATAAAATGAAAGTTTAAATCCTTTAGTTTCATGCTATTTGACAAATTGACACCATCAAATCATTTAGGGAAGTTGCCAAAGTACAGATTCTATATTTACAGATTTCACCTAATAGGGTAGAAAGAGTTGACAAATCTTAAAAAAACTTGGTATTACCAAAGCTTAATGAATTATAACACTGCTTACAAAGTTTCATGACAATAGGATGTATATTATAGAAATTAAGTTAAGTTCTATACTCATCTTTGCGTGTAAAATTTTGACGTTAAAATTGAAAAAATTCAACTATCAACATTTGGGGCTTTAAACATTAAAATATTGCAAAACAAGAATGTGTCCAAAGTACACGGATTCCCAACTCGCACTATCATTTTCCATGTTTTATGGACTTTGAAATTGGGTAAATATCTAATTTAGCATTAAAATTAGAAAGATTATACTATAGGAAACATGTGTACTAAGTTTCAAGTTGATTGGACTTCAATTTCATCAAAAACTACCTTGACCAAAAACTTTAACCTGAAGCGGAACGAACAGACGGACGGACGGACGAACGAACGAACGGAGCCACAGACCAGAAAACATAATGCCCCTCTAATATCGTAGGTGGGGCATAAAAACACTTTTTAAATGCCTTAATATATAACTTATCATGTACTCAAAGCAATAGAGTACTCATTTGATTTATCAAGATATTATTCATAACCTCAGACACATACTTGTGTACAAGAGGACAATATATACAAACATATTAAGATAATACATAGCGAGACAGGACAAACGAAACACAAATACATAGTATATTTTAAAAGACAATTGGTATAATTAGATAAAGTATTTTATGATTTTCTTCACAAAAATTGATAAATTCCTTTGAACTTGTACGTTACAAATAGACAACAAGCCAGTGAACTTGTTCTTGCTTGGATTCATTACATAGTAATTTGGTATATAAACTTTGATCTAAGAGCAGAAACATCAGCATTTTTACAGGTAAACAATATATGAAACTCATCCCCTATTCCCTCATTACATAATGTACATATTCTATTTTCCCTAGCGATCCCCGCCCATCTACCCGTCTCAATAGGTAACTTCAAATTCGAGCATCGAAGTTTAGATATGTAATATCTGTCCTTGGGTAATAATCGCAATAGATACGGTTCCAAACCAAACTCGAGTTTGAATAACGAATAGAATTCACCCCTAGATGCATTATGTATCTGCGAGAACCAATGCTGATAGTACTGATCTGTTAATCGCTGTTTAACCATACTTTTTAACCAATCAATATTTACAACTAATTGATCGTTCCATATAAAACTTAGACCTGTATCATCAAATATAGATTTTACATATTGAATCCATTTAAATTTGGTAGGATTATTTTCATGTAGCTTAATCATAAGTCTTAGAAGGATATTTGACAGTTTGCTCTCTGTTTTAATAGTTCTGCACCAAAATGATGCCATCCTAAGTTTTATAGTGATATCTAACGGAACCCGCCCTAATTCCCCGTAAACTATAAAATTTGGTGTACTGTTCCGAACACCAAGAATATTTTTACAAAATTGCAAATGCATTTTCTCAATATTCTGTTTATTTTCAAAACCCCAAACCCCAAACCTCTGATGAATATAATAAAATAGGTGCGATTACAGCATCAAAGAGTTGTAACTGAATATCAATAGGCAATGATATATGTTTTATCTTCCTGTAGAGAGCAAACATTGCTTTTTGTGCTTGATCAAAAATATCAGACTTGGCATAACTATTCAAAAGTCAAATTTATATGAGCCTGCGCCTAAAAATTGAGGTTTTTCAATGAAGGGGGGCCTTATATGAAGTTGTAATATTTTCCAGCAATTTAAAATTTGTGAAGCTTTTTGGTTATAAATAATCCTTACATATGTATTGAAAGTACTTTAAATGGAAAGAAAAGTTACAAATAACATATCATATTAGTTTAAAAGGATCTGAGCCAAGTTATAAAGACTGGAAAAAATTTAGGGTCAATTTAGGCCGTGCCACTTATTTACATTAAAAAATGCATATTGAGGCTATAAGAAATGAAAATTTGTGTCTTTTTTTATTATTTCTATACTCATGTGACATGATACAACAAATCTGGGCATTCCATATGTTTAGCATTGAATCATCACAAGGGTA
>CM034355.1:64276183-64336949 GCA_019925275.1 Mytilus edulis
GTTATATATGTAGCATATTAATCTATTGCAATAAAAAATCATAATATCTAATTAAATTTGTAGATTTAGCTAACAAAGTCCTTATATTTGTATAAAGTAACATTCGTTTATAGTGGAAAATTGTTTTAACGTTGAATAAGCTACAATTAAAAATTGCTTGCTGGTCCCTCTCTGTGATTACCATTATATTACGCTGGTTCATTTCCCAATCAATCTGTCACCAAGGGAAGATAAATACATCGATTTTCGTTCATAGTCTTTTTCAAAAATGATAAACGGTACTTTATATTGGTATGTTATCATTTTAAACGTTTCAAATTTATGAAATTATATTCGTACATCAATGTTTTTGATACACCAATAACAAAAACTGAAATATATTGAATTGATACATTTTGTAATTATTCAAAATTATGTCAGAAACCTAAACTTAATTATAAAAAAATGAACCTGTTAAGGGGAGAGAATACTCGCATAACTTTTTCGAATTGGCACATAATACAACGAAATGTCACTCTTGCATACAAATGGCACATCAATATAATTAATTATCTGCGAAATCGTCCCCCACCTTCAATGATGATTCTAAATTATAAATATAACCAAAAGTTGTTAATCTATATATAGTTAAGACTAATGAAAGCTAACCCAATGTAAAAATATTTCTTTGCAATTTTTTAAAACTTCCTCAGAAAAATACTCGAGCCACTTGACTTTCATAGCTCAAAATTAACGTTTTTACACAATATTTGAATAAAGTAGTTGAAGATTATTCGCTTCTCAAAGTGTAAGACGCAATAAAAATCATATGCTTGCACCATCCTACCGAAATACGGATTTAATTAAGTCCTGAACATTTCGACATTTCTTCGTATATTTTGAACAAAACCGGTTTTAACCAAATCACAAGTACGTGTTAAGATCCGACTAAATACCTATTTTCCTATATGGTCAGGTAAAGTTGCTATATAATATATGTTGCATGTGCATGGGCATCGAGTATCTAAAAGTTATATTTGTAATCAATGTACCTGGATCTTGTATCTTCGTAGTTACCTCCTCAGGTAGTTTTGATTTTTCTACAGTCGAATCATATTTCTGCTTTGTTGTTGTTTTATCTATAAAACATGGTTTATGGAGTATAATGAAAAGAGCAAAAGATACATAAAGACAATACCAATAATAGTTCGAAGTAAAAACCGAAAATAACCGAAAACAAACGATAGTTTGTTAAACATTTTATAGAAATCTGAAGACCTAACAAATTGATTTCCTTCAAATATTAGTGCGATATAAAGTTCCCGGTGATTTGATTGTTCTAAAACATAGTTTTTGCTGACTTTGTATTTACAAAGACTCTTTAAAGCTAACAACTTTTGTAATTTGGCAATTGACACGCCTGTTTCGTTAACAAAGGACTCATCACTTTACCATTTTAGTTTAGTATATAACATGTGCATGTGCATCCGAGTATGTAAAAAGTTATATTTGTACCTGGATCTTGTATCTCCAATAATTTCTCTGCAATACGTTTAGCTTTGTATAATGCCGAGTCATATGTCTGCTTCGTTTGCTGTTCATCTGAAAAATGGTGTGGAGGATATTACGAAAAGAGCAAAAGATACATAAAGACAATGCGAATAATAATTCGAAGTAAAAACTGATAATGGCCTTAACATAATAACATAACAATTATGATAACGATATTTGCAAATTTATGATTGTTGTATGATAGAATGAAGAGATTAATTCTAATTCTAATATGCCGTGCTCTATTTGGTTTTTAACTATCACCATGACAAAATTCTCTGTATAGATGTACTTGGCGCAGACCTCGAGATGTATATGATAAAGGCTGTTAAAGTATATATCCCATGTAAATCCACTTGTAACTTAACCTATGTACAAACGATATGCCGATTTCGTTGTGTTAAAAATTGTTGATGATTTTTTTTTCTTACAAGACCTTGATACTTATTCTATTAAGTCATAACCAGGGATGGGCACGATTACTGACAAATGTAATCGATTAATAATCGATTACATGAAGGATTTTTGTGCAATCGATTAATAATCGATTACTCAAATTTTAGTATGTAATCACAATCGATTACTTTATCAAAAGTAATTACATTACTTTTCGATTACTGTCAATTACATACTTCAACATTTCAACAAAAAATAACAGGAGTAAAACACAATTATATTGCTCAACATTTGTATAGTGGAAATTAAGATCTTTACCAAATGCATCATTCAAAGCATTGTTTCTAAATTATAAGTTAATAGCTGGTTTTTTTGATCAAATCTCTTGATGAAGATTAGAAATATTTAAAAAAATCTTGAAATTTTGATTTTCAACATAAATGAAAGATGTCATCGCATTGCAATACTCACTTATTCATAACTAATTGTTTTTCAAAAATTTAGCTTTCTAACTGACTTAGGTTAGCTTTTTTGTTTTTACCCTTTAAAATAAAATATTTTAGCATAGTTATTTATAATGTTTAAGGAAATATCAAAAAGTAGAACAATTAATTAGTTCAGCTAATTTTTAAGATCAAAATTTATTTTTATAATGACATGCATGATTTAAACCTTTTGTTTGGATAACCACCCTAATTACAGATTATTTAACTGCCACTGGAGTACAATTTATAACCTGGGGCTAAATATTGTAAATTTCCTTCTTAATTAGACATAAGATAATTGAAATAAAAACAAAGTATGATTGTTATTGACTAGAAGACTTTGATCATCTCATTAGTAAAGGCAAGAATGTTCTTACGATTTGTTAACTTCTTCAATCAAATTATATACAAAATATATTTATAGTGTCAAAGGGATACATCTATTTCTAAAAAGAATTGCTATGCATTGCCATTGGTTCATTGTTAAAAGGATTTTGTGGGTTTTTTTTAATTTAATTTATATACATGTATATCATAACATTTAAAAAATCAACTGTTTATCTATTCTAAGCTTTAATTTCAACTCTGATTAAAAATTATGTTTTCAGCAAATTTAATACAAATAAGCTTACTACTTTTTAAAAATGTAGTACAGAACTTAACGAAAGCCAGACACATTTCTTATTTAAGATCGATTTTATTATTTCAAATCTATTTTCTTGTTTTAATATTAAAGCTCTTGAATTATTGACAAGCACATACATCCATGTGTTTCAAAAGCTAGATATAAAGTAAATTTAGGTAGGGATCTGGTTGCTCATAATGCAGCTTCAGACAATAGATAGAAATAAGGCAGTTGCTTAACTCTCAAGTATTGTTGATGCATAATATTTTTATCTGTACTACAAAGTGATAACATACATATTTTCCTCTGAAATAGATTATTTTTCATCAAACTATTTTACTAAAGTAATCGAAATGTAATCGAAAAGTAATCGATGATTACATCCAAATATATTTACTGTAATCGATTAAATTACGATTACATGTAATCGAAAATGTCTTCGATTACAGATTACTGTCGATTACTTGAAAAAATGTAATCAATTACAATCGATTACGATAACAGATTACGATTACCCCATCCCTGGTCATAACCAAGATAAGTAATTCATAAGAGCTTGGAAAATTGAACAAAATCATAATAAAATTAAAATGTTTTTGGCGCATTAACGTAATTTAAAAGCATATGTCATACGAATGAAAACGCATGAGGTTAAATAGAACAGTGACATGCACGGCATATCCACTCTTGCTTCAGTTATTTATTGATGGTATATGTCCTATTAAAATCGAAATAATGCATGAAATCTATAGATTTGTTGTCAATTTACACATGACCAGGGTTGTGATATTCGTTATAACCACAATAACGCTCTGTATAAGATTCAAATAGCACGTCCAAGGCCATGTGCAAATTTTAAACCAATCTATGGCCTCTATAAATGATTCCGATTCTAATAGGACAAAACTGGTATTATATTTTAAGTTATTATTGATGAATGAAGTTATGGTATTGAAATGATTCCGATTCTAATAGGACAAAACTGGTATTATATTTTAAGTTATTATTGATGAATGAAGTTATGGTATTGATAATATACTGTATGTAAAGTGAATCAGTAGTAGATACAACTACACAGATACACGTAACAATCTTTGATCGACGTAGTGTGTTATTTTAGGTTAAGAAAAATAATATTTAAGGTAAAAGCAATTGTAAAAGTACACTGATGTCAATTTCAATGACTGAAAACATTGAACATTGTTTTAACTGCATTACTTTTCTTGATAACTACCTTCTAACAGTCAAAATGTATCGTTTAATAATTATATTGTATTTCTGTATTATATAACCCGTGACATTTCGTTTAATTACACCTTATATAAGAATGCCAGCTTTTGATTGGTTGGTAGCCAGTGTATTTTTCACATAATGATTTAGAAAAAAAATCCTCATTTCAAACGATTTTGCCTGTTTTTCACCTCTGCCGATGAATATGCCTCAAATACCATGGTATTTGCCATTTTTGATAATCATATTTTACTCTCGCGAGCATCTTCCCGCCAATTTTTTTCGGATATGACGTTACATAACAAATGCGAGCTAACGCGTATTATTACTATGATAATATCCACTTAGTCTCAAAATTATTCATAAACATGTTTATGAATTACAACTAACAAGTAAAAAAACCATTCATCGGTATATGTCCAGAGAGTTTCAATCCAAATCTATTATGTGTAATTAAACAGATATATCATAAAATCCTTGGGGCCCTGTTGAAAGTTTTGTACAGATATTTCGTATTTACAGATATGAAATTGTTCTTAAAAACCTTCTTTGCATTTGATGTATTTACAGTGTTCAAATAAGTTCTTTGATTAAACAAGTTTTTCAAGTTTAACAGATTTTTCAAAGACTTATAAAATATTACACTGGAGTTTTGGCGTAAGTAAAATGGTTTTAACATGATGATAAATGATAAATAGAAAGCTTGTTTTTTAATTCATCACGTGGATCTGCAGATTCCCAACTATACTGTAACTGACATAAAATCACGTGTAACCACACGTATCCCAACCTATCATACGATCAATTTGAGGAAGTTTTCATGATTTTGATTATGACAATTATTTTTGAACAAACTTTGTAGATGAAAGCTTCGTTATTCTACATTTTACATCCTTATTTTTACGTTATCCGATGGTCTTTCTTTCTTTAGTATGTTGACTGATTCGACCTAAACAAACTCATTCTTATACAGGTATAAACAATTGAAACATATTGTTTTAACCTATACTATAAAATCAAACAGACCTAGAAAAAACCAATTGCACGTGTTCGCTTTGTATTTATGTATATCTATGTTTATGTTTTTATTGGGTTATATAACCTTCCGTAGTCATCAGAAGGTCACATTGATGGTTAATTAGATATCATTTCGACTAAAATACACACAAATTGCTGATACATAATCTCGTATGCTTGCATCGTAATTTGTTTATTTTTGACTTTTTAATATTGATTTACGTTTTATTATGTTATAAGTCGAATAGGACAATTTGAGTTAAATAGTTGACCATGAATTTAACAGCTAGTGCCCCTTTAAAACCAGAGATAAATAAAGATAATATAACGTGTACTTCATAGTATTTATTGAAAACTATTATGCGATTCTAATTAAGAAATAATTCATGGAAGCCATATATTGTTGGAAATTTACACATGGCCTGGGCCGTGATATTCGAATTTTATCCTGAGCGTTAGCGAGTTGAAATTGGACTTAAATGCGCCAACAAAATTAATAGACTTTCGCGGTATTTTATTTTATTTTTATTTTGTTAATTTCTCTGAGCTTTTGTGCATTACTGCTTTTTATTATGCATCCGAATAAGAATAACAGTTATTTTGTCTTTTTTAATTGCACTTTTTAAATCAATAAAATCGACAAAGGGTCTGCAAATAGGTTTCAAAACATGTAGATTCACGTGGGAAGTATATTGGAACAGCCATTGTTATGTATATCTCTGAGTCTGCGCTAAGTATAGATATATCGCGAATTTTATCACAGTGTTGTTTACAAAGCGAAAGATGCACGTCATATTAGAATTTTTATTAAACCGTCTTCTCCTCATTGGCATCGACTCTGTTTACCAAGTCAGCCTTTGACTGCCAAGATGAAATTGTGTTCTTTACTTGAAATAAAATTTGAGATATGCTACTGTCAATTGGCAGATGGTTGATTGGTTGTTGAACGTCAAGTGAAAAATATTTCATGCAGTTTCAGGTAGGTCCTCTGATATAGGATGTCCACGATGAAGATCAAGGAAATTGAGGGTATTTTCCATCCCACAAGGTCAAACGGACCTTTTCAGGTATTTTTTGTACTTGCGGTTGGTAATAGACCACGTATTACCATATTTCTATTCCTGGACACCCTTCGAGCGTAACTGTCGGTGTGAACACGCTACCACAATACGGAGCAGGTGGTTATGAATATGGAAGATATATATGCATTTTAATGTATAATCAAAACATTTGAAACTAGAACATATGACGTTAAGACACTATGGTCAGTCACATTATCACATTTCAATGTTCATTGCACCAATTAATCCGAGTAAAACTATGATTTGGTATATAATTTAATGAAACAAAAATCAAGAACGAACGGACGGACGGACGGACGCACAGACCAGTAAATATAGTATTCCTTTGCTATCAAAAGTTGGTCATAAATCTCAAATGATCATCTAACATAACGAAACTGCAATCAAATATTCCGTACGTTTTAGAATTAGTTAAACGCCAAACATTTCAAACAAAAATTGTGAGCAATTAAGTTAAATCATTCATGCATTTGCACAGATTCATTATAGAATCCATACGTCACTATAGCAAGAGACAAGAAGTAATAAAAATTAACTGATTTAGTGCAGTGTTATCATTTTTGTTCTTGATGATGCGTCCTTATAAATTCCATTTTATAAAAAGTACTATCAGATTTCTGAATTCTACCATGAAAATCTTGAAATGAATTATAGAAGTATGTTAAAAGAAGCAAGTAGTAAGCCGTGTACACCTTTTACATTCCGGTGTATTTGAAACTCCTGTTTATTCCTATAACTTATAGGTTCTATATCAAAAATGTAAATATCTTATTTTCAATTATTATTTGATGGTTTGATAAACCCCTAACGAGAGGGATTGTGTTTGATTTTAACATGATGAAGACAATGTCATAATCTTTCAATCAATCAGCTTAGTTAAGGTCTGGAGCTGGCATATCGTCTACAAAGGACTCATCACTATTACATTTTGGTTACATATATCACATGTGCATGTGTAACCGAGTAATATGTAAAGGTAATTTTGTAATCAATGTACCTGGATATTGCATCTTCATAAATTTTTCTTCAGGTAGTTTTGAATCGTTTAATGTCAAATCATATTTCTGCTTTGTTGTTGTTTTATCTGAAAAAAAGTTTGGAGAATATAACTAAAGGAACAAAAGATACATAAAGATAATACCATTAATATTTTGAAGTAAAAACCGAAAATAACCGAAAACAACCAACAGTTTGTTAAACATTTTACAGAAATTTAAAAACTCATTAGCTTTATTTCTTCCAAAGTTCGGTGTAATATCTGATGTTTATGACTTTGATTGCTGTAAAATACGATTCTGGTGACTTTGCAACTCCAAAGACTCATTAAAGATAGAAGAGTAATAATTTGACAATTCATACCCCCGTTTCGTCTATATAGGACCCATCACTATAATATTTTAGTTAAACATATTACATGTGTATGAGCATCGCGTATTTGTATTCAATGTACCTGGATATTGCATCTTCATAAATTTTTCTTCAGGTAGTTTTGAATTGTTTAATGTCAAATCATAGTTCTGCTTTGTTGTTGTTTTATCTGAAAAAAAGTTTGGAGAATATAACTAAAGGGACAAAAGATACATAAAGATAATACCATTAATATTTTGAAGTAAAAACCGAAAATAACCGAAAACAACCAACAGTTTGTTAAACATTTTACAGAAATCTAAAAAATCATTAGCTTTATTTCTTCCAAAGTTCGGTGTAATATCTGATGTTTATGAATTTGATTGCTGTAAAATACAGTTCTGCTGACTTTGCAACTCCAAAGACTCATTAAAGAGAGTTATAATTTGACAATTAATACCCACGTTTCGTCTACCTAGAACTCATCCTTATACCATTTTAGTTAAATATATTACATGTGTATGTGCATCGAGTATGTTAATAGTTATCAAAGGTACCAGGATTATAATTTAGTACGCCAGGCGCGCGTTTCGTCTACATAAGACTTATCAGTGACGCTCATATCAAAATATGATTACGTTATATTTGTATTCAATGTACCTGGATCTTGCATCTTCATAATTGTCTCTTCGGGTAGTTTTGATTTGTCTACTGTCGAATTATATATTTGCTTTGTTTCTGTTTTATCTGAAAAAATGGTAAGGAGAATATAACGAAAAGAACAATACCAATAGTATTTCGAGGTAAAAACCGAAAATAACCGAAAACAAACAACAGTTTGTTACACATTTCACAGAAATCTGAAAACTTAATAAATTGATGTACTCCAAATTCAGTGTGATATCTGGTGCTCAGTGATTGATTGTCCATGTTGTCATAAAAAATAGTTGCTGACTTTAGAATTACAAAGTGAGCAGATTAATAATTTGGCAAATCATGCACATTTGCTCCTACATAGGATTCATGACTATTACATGTGCATGCGCAACCGAGTATATAAAAGTAACATTTTTAATCAATGAACCTTGACCTAGTGCAAATAATAACTCAAAGAAAAATCCGATAATGACAACAACAAAAAAATAGTCTACTAAACTATTAAAAGAAATTTGAGCAACTTGACCCCTTGGAACGCTGTTGCTAAGGATGGGATGGCGGTTCGTGTCATTCCATCAGCAGCCGTCTTGTGGCACATTGCAATTAAAAATATCGTATCAACAAGAATAAACGTACTGTTTAGACTTGGAATATTAGTAAATACAAATGGCATATTAACGATCATATTTTAGCTGAAATCCCATGTTTACAGGTTTGGACGTGAGATAGTGGTAACAAAGGAAAATAAATCCTCTCATAATGAATTTAACACTCTAACAGTGTTTTGAGCTTGTAACTATTAAATATTGTTGTTGAATGTCTATATGTTAAAACTTACAATATTCTGGATACGGAATCGAAGCTGTGATAACTTGTGTCGGATATTTTGTTATGTATGCAAAAGCAAATAAAATATGTTTATGTGTATTGACAAAATTTGATCGAATTTCCAATTGCTAGTAGAAGTAGCAGTGCAAAGCATATCGTAAATTTTATATTCATTCAAAATTGTAAAAGTCATGAATGCCGACTTTGGAGTCCTTTAGAAATGTTATCATCAAAAATCTATTTGCCACTTCATGTTGCTAATAATATTTCTGAGGCATACATATTGAGAGAAAGACTAGTTAAAACTGTACGCGGATGCTTAGTCGAAATCCAGAACACATGGATACTCATCGTACATTAAATGCTAAGGTATATAATATAAAGAATAGAGATTCCAGGTGCCCATATAACATTGATATCAAAGTAGAGAAAGGCAAATATGTGTTTCTAATATCTTTTTAGGAATGGTTTTTACAGTTTTTGATTATTATCTTGATCAATATAATATAAAGAGATAACCTATAACAGTAAAATTGTTCAGCAAAGACAGATCTACAAATTAGTTAACATGAAAAAAATTGTCAATTTACCCAATATGGAGTTATTGCCCATTAAAGTCAATTTTCCACAATTGCTTCGTAATTTTTGTAATCTTTTGTAACTACTGAGCTATATTAAACCACACTTGACCTACACTATCCTTAGAGTCTCTATTTTAATTTTTTTTTTTGTGATAAGGATTTGTTTCATTCACAATGCAATCGCCCAAAAAGGAAATTCAAAACGAAAAGTCCCTCAACCGATGGCACGGTTTTTTTCCGTATTTAGAAAAAAGGGGATTAAAATTGGTTTAATTTCTAGCAAAACCTCACACTTAGTAGATGCTTGAAAATGATCTTCTATTTGAACAAAAGATTAAAATAACAATCTGCATATTGTTCATCTTTCACTGTGTGTCTTTTAATTTGTGTGTCATTGTATGTTTTTATAAGTCCAAACATCAAACTAATGGTAAACTTATGTCAAATTCCTAATTGGGTAAAAACAATTTCTTGTGTACAAACTAGTAAATTAAACCTGGTTTTATTGCTTGCCGAAGCTCTCGCTTGTATTGTATGCCAAACAATTGAAAAGCATAATAGGTTATCATTTCAGAAATATGCATATCTTTTATAATATACCTCTTGTTTTGTATGGTGAGTCATATACGTGTTTGATTTGCTCTCTGCGAATACTACTGTCAACGTTCAGTGGACGGGTGGGATAATGCGAGATTGGTGAAAAGTCCTGTCTTTGTTTCATAAAAATGTATCTCATTTTCTCTACATACGTCTGCAAAAGTTCTTTCAAAATTATGCATATATTTATTATCAGATATATGTGTTTATCCTGCAATTAAATGTCTTATCTAACATAAACGGCCAAACAGAAATCGATAGCCTGTATCTGTTTACTATACAGATATCGCTTTAAATCTCTGCCCACTGCCAGAGTACGTTTGTGTTTTGCTGTTGACGAGTGTTGTATGAACATTCGTGACTCCATAATGTGTAGTGCAGTCGCATTACAATGACATATTGCTTGACCTTGTGTGCACTAAATATAAGTTCACGTTCTATTTGTGTTCAAGCGTTTCTTTAGAGCAATTAGAAACTAACCAATATTTTGCTAACAGACAAAAATTAACAGCATGCATGATTCGCTCCATTTTCTACAGCCTCAATCTTTCAAGTTGTAAACGTGAATATGAAAATGTGTAACACACAAAATCAAACATGCAACAGTGTCAATTTCAGAATTTTCGATGAATGTCACGTTCAGTTAAGAATTCGATCCTTATATACTTAAAATAAAAAATAAATGCAATGAATGTGCGTTTTATTGCCTTTCAAAAAAAACCAATGCACAAAACTAATTGCAGGATAAAGACAATAACTGTTGAGTGTGTGTAAATAGCAATTGCCTTTTTATTCAGCTCGACACAGGAGAAATAGCTTGATGAAGCTCGCATTCCACCTGTTACTTAGCCTCATACAAATACACCTGATACTTAAAAGACAGACAATTAACAGTTATTGCCTATATGTATAGGAATATAGGCAATGTTAGTAGTTTCTTAATTGATTGCGGACTTTATCGTTTAGACACCAATGGCAGATTTCCTGTAAAAGAAGGACCCGTCAGCATAACTGAATATTGACTTGTCCCACCAAGTTGCTTTTTAAACAGACTTTTATTTCTACAAAACAGAACAGGTATTCGACATAAATATAACTGAAAATACTCCCACCATATGGTCTAAATGTAACGAAACAGCCGATAGTAAGTAAGAGTTAGTATAGGAGAACGGAATATTACTACGTATCCATAAACCTTTGTAAAATGACAATTTCATTATGGTTAATAACCACAGAGTATTGACGACCCTTAAATTGTCTGAGTGAGGAAGTGATATACACTTTTACATACTTCAAGAGGTAAATGATATAACCGATATTCTAATCATATCCTAATCTGTACATGAAGACCTGTTTGACAAAGTCATTTGACCAACTAGTAAAAATAAATGTCCTTTAATAAACTTGTCGCAGGATTCTAAAAAGTAGGACGTAATATGATGTTGTTTAATTGTAACGTTATAGTTTTTACTCATGGTAAAATACGCAATTTCAAAGATGTCATAGATATGGAAAAAAACCCAACAACTGCTCTTAATGACTTTTATTGCATTTGAAAAATTAATGGAATGAAAAAACTAAACGAAACATTTTTTTCACATTTTGAACTCTATTTAAATGTACCAACTATCAAGACCGATGATTTAGAATAATAATTTTTGTTGGGTTTTAGAAATGACATATAGACAGGACAGTCAGTATGGTTTATTCATATGATAAAAGTTTTCACAAATATAATTAATTCAATTTGTAAACACGCTTCAGATTCACATGATAAAATTATTTGGAAATTGTAATTTTGTATTCTAACAACTGTCTATTATAAGAGCATATAATAGACAGTTGTATTATAGTCGGGTTTGATGTTCATGATATAGATCGTATTAGATTTTGTCATAAACACATCACATTTGGCATAAGAAGACTTAAAGATAGATCTAACAATAACTTCGTTATGTCATTGAAACCAGCAAGTTGTGAAAATACGGATACATTAATTGTAATTCCATTACAAGTGACTTCCTTATAAATATTTCATACTGTTTAATATATTGACGTACCTTTATATTTTGATCTTCAAACCAATTTTCCATTAGCTTGGCCATGTCCGAATAAGGTTTACGATAGACTAGCGACTCTTATATTAAAAATATGTTATATTAATTCACGTAAAGGAATTTGAGAAGGCAACTTTTTGTCAATTTTGAAATAAAGAAAAACGTAATGTAAAGCTAGTCAGTAGAACGTTTTATGGACAGATTATAGATAACTGTTGAATTTTGTCAAAGATGTTTGTACTAAAGTTTAAAACTTCAGAGATTTCGAACAACAAAAACAAGACTGCCTTATTTTTTATGTTGTAATTGGTATTTAGATATGAACAAAGACTTTACTGTAAAGGATAGTGTGCTTCATAATATGATAAATAACGATGTGATTGGCGTAAAAAAAACTTTTGCTCATATGTATTTTTTTCAGTGACCTATGTGTAAAGACATATTTTTGTTAAAATATTTTAATTACAATATGTTTTGATGTCAGTTTGACATAATATCGACTGTAAATTAAAGTGTCTGTAAATTATTTTCCAGTCCATTTATATATAACATTTACATACATTTGGCAGATTTGCATTTGCATGACGGGTGCCATATGTGGAGCAGGATCTGCTTACCCTTCCAGATCACCTGAGATCACCCCTAGTTTTGGTGGGGTTCGTGTTGCTCAGTTCTTAGTTATCTATGTTGTTTCTTGTGTACTATTATTTGTCTGTTTGTCTTTTTCATTTTTAGCCATGACGTTGTCAGTTTATTTTCGATTTATGAGTTTGACTGTTCATCTGGTATCTTTCGCCCCTTTCTATATTTGCAATTTCCGGTGCCAAATAATTGCTATTCTCATATCATTTTCTGAAACTTTTAAGTAACAAAATGATCATATTTGTAATAATTACTGATGACGAAGAAAATACACGAACAACGTATACAAAGTATTGAGGAGGTAAAACAACAGGCCATAAAATACATGCAAATTCGATACGAGAGAATAGTAATGCAAAATGAATATGACTGTAATTTAGTGGTTGTCGTTTGTTGTTGTGTTACATATTTGCATGTAACCGTTTTTAGCACAACTGTTTTTGAATTTTATGTCATCAATGCTCTTTAACTTTATACTTGTTTGGCTTTCTGACTTTTGTTATCTTAGCGTCACTGATGAATCTTATGTAGATGCATCGCACGTCTGGCGTATTGAATTATAGCTTGGTACCTTCGATAACTTTTATCATCTCGAAATGTATTATAATGTTTATTTGTTTATTTCTCTGTCCTGAATGTTCTTGCATTTATTTGTACTGTAGTCCTGTCATGTAATGTTGTCATTTTAATGTTATATTTAACATTGCCATAAAAAGCCAAATTTGGCTAGCCTCAAAACCAGGTTGTATCCACCATTTTTTCTTCAAATGTCCGGTACCAAGTCAGGAAAATGGCAGTTGTTATTTAACAGTTCGTTCTTGCGTGAGTTATATTGTCGTCTGTTTTTTTTTTGTTGCACTTAAGTTGTTCTGTTGTTTAGTTGTTTTCCTTTTATAGGTGATGTGTTTTCCTCGATTTAAGTTTGTAACCCGAATTTGTTTTCTTTCCATCGATTTATTACTGTCGAACAGCGGTATACTACTGTTGCCTTTTGTCATTTTATTGGATTTTCTTTTAAAAAAATCCTTGTTTTTACCGTTACTACAAATGTCACATATCAAAGGGAAATCATAACAGCCCTGTTTATACTCAGGATAGTTGGATATGATAATTTTTGCAGTAATAATGATAAACATCAAAATTGTAATGATGAAGACTATCTGTCGACAAATATTCAGTTGAACTATATGAAGGCAGTTAATGGAAATAAAATCTTAAAAATTCGTTGCGTTCGATGCACTTTTCTTGATTTTTGTCGTTTAGATCAAACCTTCGTTAGTTTTCATTCTCAAGCTTATCACGATGTACTGACTTCTGAAATGGTCATTCTCGCCTAGAATTACTTTTCACTAGAAGGTACACGTATAATAATAATAATTAGAACACACCCGCGAAATATCCGGTATTTTAAGGTTGGTTGAAATTATGTAAAAAGTAAAATCACAAAAATACTGAACTCAGAGGAAAATCCAATCGGAAAGTCCATAATCACATGGCAAAATCAAACGACAAAACACATAAAAAACGAATGGACAAGAACTGTCATATTCCTGACTTGGTACAGGCATTTTCAAATGTAGAAAATGGTGGATTAAACCTGGTTTTATAGCGCTAAACCTCTACATTTGTTGACAGTTATATTTACAATGATGCGTGAACTAAACAGATATAATAAATAAAATTTTTAAGCCCTCTCTCTTTTTTTCAAAGTCCGTTATTATTTTGTTTTCTGTTATATTCCCTTATTTTTCGCGTTTCTGTATACTATGAACATACGTATTTATATTATAAATATTATAGTGTATTTAATTTGCTATTAACTATTCTAAGTTTCTTCTCCATTGCGATCACTGCTATATTATATAGAGAGTCCCTATATATTATAGTAGTATAATAATCATAGTATACATGCAGATAAACGCGAAAATAATTATCCTGTCACCGTCCGAGAAAATTTTAGGTTGTTAAAACCTACCTCCAGGTGGTCCTTACGATTTAAAAGCCACGATATTGACCACACTCTGATTGGCTTATTTATTATTCATTTTTGTTATCTATCATACGATTGGTTCTCAGTGTTAAAACCGGTAGTCATGTCTCTAAGTTGTGCATAAAAAATGACAAACAGGAAGGTGGACCTTGACAAGAAACCTTTATTTCTCAGAATGATGGTATTAAAGACACGAAGCTATGCCACATAAACTGAAGACAGAACTTACCATTTTTTTGGTCCATAAATTCTAAAGAAATGATAACATTATTTTTTTTTCATTTTTAGCCTTGGCGTTGTCAGTTTATTTTCGATTTATGAGTTTGACTGTCCCTCTGGTATCTTTCGTCCCTCTTTTTAACGTTGAGTTTGATTTACGTTAAAATACTCCAGTATGAGATATCTCTTTACATTTACAGTTTCAATTAAATACTCATCCAAATACATCTAGTAATAGATAAGTTATTATAGTATGATTACCAACAGATTCAAACTGCTTTTGTGTGTTTATTTGTAAATGATTAAAATTAAAAAAGGAAATGGGGAATGTGTCAAAGCGACAACAACCCGACCATAGAGCAGTCAACGATTGTTTGTTTTGAGATAGTAACACAGTTATGACTGCTGTAGCGATATTTTGACTATTGTATTTATTATGTCTGTTTTATTTACGCATCGTTGTAAATGTAACGGACTTTGATGCGACTGTCATACAAGTGAGAGGTTTAGCGCTATAAAACTAGGTTCAATCCACCATTTTCGACATTTGAAAATGCCTGTACCAAGTCAGAAATATGATAGTTGTTGTCGATTCGTTTGATGGGTTTTGTCATTTGATTTTGTCATTTGATTTTGTCATTTGATTCGGGATTTTCCGATTGAATTTTCCTCGGAGTTCAGTATTTTTGTTATTTTACTTTTTTCTATAAATTTACTTAAGCAAGAGTGGCGAAAGATACCATAGGGACAGTCAAACTCATAGATTTAAAATCAACTGACAACGCCATGGGTTAAAAAATAAAAGACAAACAGACAAAAGATAGTACACAAGACACAACATAGAAAATTATAGACTAAGCAACACGAACCCTACCAAATACTAAGGGTGATCTCAGGTGCTCCGGAAGGGTAAGCAGATCCTGCTCTACATGTAGCATGGTCATTGTACGGCCTTCAACAATAAGTAGTACGCATACCGTATAATCAATTGTAAAAGGACTTGACATGGTTGTGAATGAGAATAAAACGTCAGAAAACAACAGTCTGATTTATAACATTGAAATAGACAAAAATTTAACATTACAGACAGCAACTAACGTTAACTAATGAATTATAAATCCTGGCTTGGAACCGGCACATATTTTATATGATGGGTGCATTGTGTGTGTGTGTGTTTGTATGTATGCAATCGTTATTCCCTTAATCATTTTTGTAAATTTAAGACTGTCATGTAAAAATATCCAAACCAAATACAAAGTAATTTAGCAGTTTTAAATGTGCTACGAATTCATTCAACAAGGTAATCAATGATTACATGTATTTCAGGTAGTGACATATCTGTTACACTTACTGACGGAAAGTATAGAAAAGGTTCATACTCATTGAGCGTGATAGAAAATGCAGGTAAACGAATACACAAAGAAATATTTTTTGTACTGAAATTACTTAAATTACAGCATTATCAATTAGCATTGATCATAGGCTGCACATCTTTGATCATTACAAATGTGGTGCATGTATCATGTCTTAGTTGAGTATTGATAAGAAGACGTAGTTATTTCACTACAATATCACAATAACAGTATACAGTTTAGTTTTAAATTTATAAAGCATAATCATTTCTTCTTTTGTGTTTGACATTATTTTTAAAGAATATTTTTTGTGTTGTGATTTGTTTCGAGTAAATTGTAATAGAAAATCAATGCAGTGAGGAAATAGCAAAGTGAGACTTTATATAACTTATGTAATAATACATTCATTTATATAAGACTATCCGAGGTTAAGATCGATGTTTTCTCCTCTCCTTAATTATTGGAGGGATTCGGCTAATTCTGTCGGTCTTTGTGTGTGTGTTCTTTTTATGATTACTATTCCTTCGAGTGTACATTCTAGTCCCGCGCTTTTATCAGTTCAAAAGCTGATGTTTCGGTATTGACATGATTTATGATATAATTCAATATTTTTTTCCATTGCTAAAATAACAATTCATTTAAAAACTAATGTTATAATTGCTTTTGAAAGTTGACCTTTGTATATGGCTATAAATGTTTGGTATATTTAGTCATTGAGTTCCTGTAATGTTAAACTATTCATCATTCGTTGTGTTAACATTTTGTGGTTTGTGAGTGTTTCTTGTTAATGTAAATATAGTAAATCATTTAGAACGCAAGCAATTTATAACGTGATATTTCTTTTATCTCATGTAACTTTAAATTTTAGAAAATGTATGCGGCAATAAGGTAAGAAAAAGATATGTCAAAGATGAACTTACGACAAATTTCCAAACTTTTGTTTGGAAAATTTCAGATAGAGCAAATTAAACTAGCTAAATTTCAAAAGCACATTTTAGTACATTCATATTTTGGTAAAGGTAAGTGATGATTTACGTGTTGTTTTATGCAGTTTTCTTGAATTGTAACTTTGTAAGATCATAACAATAATCAAATATTACTATGATAATACAATATGAATTAACACTTGTTTTTACATATTTTAAAAGAAAATAGCTTCCATGATACAGCTATGCGCCTTTTTTTATAATACATGCATACATGATAATTTAAAAAAAATATATGGAATAGTCATTTTTGTCAAAATAAAACCGCTATAAAAAAAAATCACAAATTCGTGAATAGATGTTATGAGATATATAACAAATCTAAATTATGGTGTTTTTAGTTCAATCATTAATGAAATAATAATTTGCTTTTAGTTGCCAGTATGGTTCAATTTTGTCAAAATAAGCGAAAAAACATCGATGATAAATTATTCACTTGCAAGTAAATAATTTGATCTCATTGAATCTGTATTAATGGGAACTTTAATTTAACCCCTTAGCTAGAGATGGTTTACACATGATTTATTCGTGATTAGTTATTAACAGAAAAGAGGGTCAACATTGAAAGTGAAGTAAATCATTTGATTGACTGACTCGATTCACAAAAAACATTCTTATACAGGTAAAATCGAAAATTTACAATATTTTTTTAACCTATAAAATAAACTCAAACAGACATAGAAAAGTCTAGTTGCACGAGGTCAATATCTATTTATATTCATATTTATGTTTATATCGTTTTATTTGACCGTCGGTATTTTCGGAGATATCTTGATAGTTTTAAGATCGCGTCTGGACTAAAATACACACGAAATCTGATATAAATTATCTAGTACATGCTAGTTAACAGTTTGTTTAAGACTTATTATAATTTGGATATGTGATTTAGTATGTTATAAAGCAAATAAGATAAATTGAGTCAAAACGGTTAGTATGTTTTTGACAGCTGGTGCCCCTTTAAATCCGATTTCAGGTCATCATCTGCCTCTTCCGGTTTTTACTTTCCTTACAGGTTGATATTCATGAATGGTAAGAAATCCCTTTTTACTAGCGAATAAATGTAGGACAAGGTTTAAATTATTCTTTCATTTACAAAAAAAGATCAAAAGATGGAGCATCCACATTTTTAAAACTGAATTTCATTTACCGATAGTTAGAATTATATTAATCAAGGGTAATATAAGTATTTGAAGAACTGAACAGGGCATAAAAACATTTACCAAAATTCATAATAATTTTACGTTAAACTATATTTTCAAACTGATCTAATTGCAACTATTTAAAAAAGACAAATAACAAAATTAAGATGGCTCGAGGGTAGAAAATCTATTTTTCATTTTGATATAGGATTTCGCTAAAAAAAATTAATATAAATGAATTTTATCGTATACGTAATAAAAAAATGAATGAAAAATGGGGTCACCGTTCTTTAAGCTCACCATCTGCATTCGAAAGAACCATACATTTGTGTTAAGGTACTTTTTTCAGTTGAACTAATACACCGTGTAGAACACCACATGCAGGGTGTCGGCTATGTTTGACACAGGGTGGCAATTTCGAAGCGGAGAATAACTGTCAAAGTAAGTTCAAGAATCAAATTTCTTTTTTTAGAATTCTCAGTACCATATAATGTATTGCACGGAAGGAACTGAAACACAATCTATTTCTTGCAAGCAGAAGCAGTTTGTGACGAACTTCATTATGTGATTTTTATCTTTTATTAATTATTTGCCTATTATTCATAAATTGTAATTCATGAAAGGCAGCCCACTATCTTATTTTCATGGTCTATAAAGGTATGTATAAATTGCACCCTGATTGGCACCCCAATCATTCATTTACGCGCCAGCTTAAAATCATGTGGTTTTTTCATACAGGTAAAGTGGTAAGGCAGAGCACACCTAAATTTTGATGTGAACAGACGTTTTGTCTGCTGCAGTTCACTTATATTTGGTGATACCTTAGAATTGTCAATTCAGGCCATGGAGTTTCACAGAACAATATAATAAATTTGCCCAGGGGTTGCAGTGGCGGATCCAGAACTTTTCCTAAGGGGGGCCCGCTAACTGACCTAAGGGGGGCCGCTCCAGTCATGCTTCAATTATTCCCTATATAATCAACCAAATTTTTCCCACCAAAGGAGGGGGCGGGTCTCCAGCCCCCACCCCCCCCCACCCCTGGATCCGCCTATGGGTTGGTCCATGCAGTTTTTATGTTCAGTTTTGGAGTGGCAACGTTTAAATGGTCAGACAACGTACGTCCCATTTATTGACACAGATCTTCCCAAATACCAGTTGTGAGGTTTAGTTTAACGTATCATACAACGGCCAATGTATATATGTTATGTGGCAGAAAACACATATTTGTATTTGTAGAAGCTGTTGTTTCACCGGAAGTTGGTATTTGATTTACCGGAAGTGGCATATCAATATAGAAGCTATGCAATTAGTGAAATATATTTAATAAGTGAATATATAGTTAGCCATACATCTTATTGATGTTAAAAGTGTATACAAGTCAATATTAAATAGTGAAAGTTTAGAATAATTCAATTTGAAGTATTTGATGTCCCATGCAACGTCCTAGATATTGACCACAAACAGAGTATGTAGTAGTAGCTGAGATGAGACATTTTTTTGATTGGTTTCAATTTATACTAACTAACATTTCAGTTGTTTATTTTGTTTATTTGTATTCATTTTCATGTTGTAATTATGTTTAGTTTTGTTTGATTTTGTTTAGTTTTGTTTTAGTAAAATATTATTTTTTACTTGTGTTTCTATGAATGTTGGCCAACTGACAATCCGATTATCCTACGTCTTTACAATGGTGGCACCGATGGGATTGTCACAGGTCCAACATTCATAGAGTTCATTTGTTATGAAGGTATAACCAGACACTGTTGTTTTTAAAGACTTTATTTCTGGTAACCTAACTCTGAGATATTTGTATATTTTTGTATCATTATTAGATTAGATTGTGTACAACATGACGTCAGAAAAATTGCCACAGTGGATGGCAGACTTGATTGATAAAGGTGAAACAGCATCTACTTGTTTAAATTTGTATAGAGAGATGCAAGCTGCAGAAAGAGATGAGAGAGCAGATGAACGAGAAATGAGAAAAGCAGAGATGGACAATAGTTATAGACTGAGAGAGTTGGGGTTGAGAGAGAAAGAGTTGGCAAAAGGAGGTAAAAGTAGTTTTAAAACGTCAGAGTCTATTAAGACTAAGTTACCTAAATTTTGTGAAGGTCAAGATCCAGATGTAGTTTTGAAAGCTTTTGAAAAACTTGTTACACTTCATAAAATTCAAAAGAGTGAATGACCACTCAGACTTATTCCTCTTCTTTGTGGTAAAGCTCTTGAGGCATATTCCAGGTTGAGTGATGAGGATAGTAGGTTATATGACAGGATTAAGACAGCTATTTTGGTCAGGTAAGAGTTGACTTCTGAGGATTATCGGGGTAAGTTCAGGAAGTCTTTCAAATAATTTTCTTTTTGGATAGAGGGTTTTTAAGGCACTGGTGTGCCAGAGAAGACATTGATGGTAGTTTTGATAAGCTCTATGATTTGATGGTCAAGGATCAGTTGACAGTAAGTAGTGATAAGGAGTTAAGGTTGTGAATTCAGGAGCATACACCACCGGATCTTAGGTCTTTAGTAGAGCTAGCCGAAGCTTATCAAACAGCACACAAGAATGTAGGTAAGGGTAATGATTAAGCACAGTCTAGTAGTGATTATCAGAAGAAACAACACAGTAAATCAAATGGAAGCAATCAAGGTCAGTACAAACGTGAAACCAGGACATGCTGTGTGTGTAACCGCAAAGGACATATTGCTCCAGATTGTACTTTAAGGAATAAACAACCGTTTAAACAAGGTAAAATAGGATTGTGTTTAGATAAGCCAGGACAGACAGAACCACGTAGTACAGTTGACGAATACGCAAGTGGCATGACAATTCGGTTACCAGGGGTGTCATGTGACGATGTGAAGACAAACAAAGTACTAGGATTAGATATAGTTGAAGGTAAGGTAAACAGTAAACCAGTTTCAGTGTTAAGGGACACAGGATGTTCAACTGTTTTTGTAAACCAAAAATTTGTTGATTCAGATAAGTTTACAGGTAAGAGTAGAGATATTTGTCTTGCAGATGGTTCGACACGTGTATGTAAGGAAGTGTGGATAGATATTAACACTCCTTTTGTTACAGGTACTGTTTTAGCTCTAGTTTTGGATACTCTTTTTGCAGAGCTCATCATAGGGAACTATGTTAACACTTATATACCTACTAGTGTTAAGGACACTGTTGTAGTTAGTGATGATTGTATAGATTTTTCAGTTTTAGATCCAGTTTTAGATCCATCGTCAGAGCCATGTCAAGCAGTGCAGACAAGATCACAGAAGATTAAACAGTCGGACGAGGAGATAAGAATTGAGAAGAACACAGAGAAGTATAGTGATGATTTACCTTTAACAGAACCTTTCCAAATTACTAAATCTGACTCTAAGTTTCAGATTTGTACTAGGCAGGAGCTGATTGATGCATAGAAGTCTGATCATACTTTAGATGCTATTAGATCTTATATTACAGATGACTCTGACGAACAGTCTTATTTTACAATAAGATCTGATATTCTTTACAGGATATTTAGGACACAGTCAAGGGAGGCAATTAGTCAAATTGTTGTCCCTCAGAAGTTTCGGAAGACGGTTTTGACTTTAGTTCATGATATTCCTTTAGCAGGTCATTTGGGTATAACTAAAACCAGGTATAGGATCATGCAGCATTTCTATTAACCTAGAATATTTGGTGATATTGCTCAGTATTGTAGATCATGTCCAGAGTGTCAGAGAGGGGTTTAGAAGGGTAGAGTTTCCAAAGCTCCACTTATCAGTATACCTCCTATAGACGAACCATTTCAGCGTATAGCAATAGATTTTGTAGGTCCACTTCCTTTAACTGAAAATAAAAATAGATATGCTTTAGTTTGCATGGACTATGCAACCAGATATCCAAAAGCATTCCCTTTAGCTAACTAGGAAGCAGAAATAGTTGCTGATACCTTAATCCAGTTATTTCCAAGAGTTGGTGTTGCAAAAGAATTGTTGACAGATCAAGGTTCGAATTTCATGTCAGATCTTATGGTTCAGGTATGTAAATTATTGTCAGTTCATAAAATGTGCACAACACCGTATCATCCTGCTGCAAACGGCCTTGTAAAAAATTCCAATGGAACACTAAAAAAAGATGCTCAAAGGCTACGCTCGAAAGTGTCCAAACACATGGGACAAATACATATCGTATCTCTTGTTTGCCTTTAGAGAAGTTCCGAATGAAACTACAGGTTTCTCGCCATTTGAGTTACTCTATGGTCGACATGTATGTGGACCTCTTGATATCTTAATGGAAGAGTGGGAAGACCAAACGGATAGTGTTAATTCTGTACTGAGCTACGTACTTGAAACTAGAGACAACCTTCAACATATGACCGAGTTGGCTAGACAGAATGAGATAGAAGCTAAACGAAAACAGAAAACGTATGTCGAGAAGAATTCACGAACAAGAAATCTAGAAGTAGGACAAAAGATATTGGTATTACTTCCAACGCACACATCTAAGTTGCTCGCTAGTCGGAAAGGTCCGTACGTCATTACAGACAAGATCAGTCCGGTAGATTACAAGATTAAAATGAAAGGTACTATAGAAAAGGTTTTTCATATTAACATGTTGAAACTTTGTTATGACAGGTCTGATGATCTTGAAAGTAGCAAAACTGAAGTATTCGTTTGTTTAGATATTATTTCAAGTCTAAGTAGTATTGATGACGTTATAGATATTGGATTTAATTCCAAGGTTGTGCCTGTCATTGAAGCTAAAGAAACTATTGATGACGTCACAATTTCTGAAGAGTTGTCTGTTGAACAGAAACAACAACTTGGTCAATTATTATTTGAATTTTCTGATATTTTCAGTGATGTTCCACAGGTTACTGATGTCATTCAGCATACAGTCAAGACAAAGACAGATGAGCCAGTTTACAAGAAACCCTACCCTTTGCCGTATGCACTTAGAAACCAAGTCAAGGTAGAAGTTGATAAGATGTTGAAGTCTGGTATTATTGAACATTCAACTAGTCCTTACGCAGCACCAGTGGTTCTAGTTAAGAAAAAGGATTCCAGTATTCGATTTTGCGTGGATTATCGTTCTTTAAATCAAGTGACTTTTTTCGATCCAAGAATGATGCCTCGTATGGACGAGATCTTGAACAAGGTAAGTAGGTCACATTATATTAGTAAAATTGATTTGACCAAGGGTTATTGGCAGGTCCCGCTTGACGCCGACGCCAGGCGGAAGAGCGCATTTGTCACGCCATTCGGGCATTTTCAGTTCACCGTTATGCCATTTGGAATGGTTAACGCGGGAGCCACTTTTGTCCGTCTTATGCAGAAGGTTTTGTGTGGTCATGAGGACTATGCAGATTCATTAATTGATGACGTAGGCATTTTTAGTGACAGTTGGTCATTTCACTTTGAACCCTTACGAATAGTGTTCAGCTACTCAGAGAAGCAAGTGCTTGTTTGGTTTTTCTGAACTTGAGTTCTTTGGCCATATTGCAGGAAATGGCACTATAAAACCGGTACAGGACAAGGTATCGGCTATCAGAGAATTTTCAGTGCCTACTACAAAGAAAAACGTCAGATCGTTCCTAGGTTTAATAGGATTTTACAGAAAATTTATTCCTAAGTTTGCTCATCAAACGTTACCATTGACAGATCTTACTAAGAAAAATGTACCTAACAAGGTCAAATGGTTAGATATACATCAGAAGTCTTTTGATTCATTAAGGCATGAAATTTGTAAGGATTCAGTTTTGAGAAGTCCTGACTTTAATAGAAAATTTATTTTACAGACAGATGCTTCACAGTTTGGTCTCGGTGCTGTTTTGGAGCAGGAATTTGAAGATGGCAGACATCCAGTTATCTTTATCAGTAAGAAGCTGAGTGGTGCAGAATGTAACTATGTAGTCATCGAAAAAGAATGTTATGCTATTGTGTGGGCGGTCAAAACATTGAGGGTATATTTAGAAGGTAGTGAGTTTACTATTTTCAGTGACCAGGCAGCTTTGCAATGGCTTTATAGGATGAAAACCAGCAACCAGCGTTTACTTCGCTGAAGTTTATTTTTAGAGGAGTTTAAGTACACGATTACACATATTCCAAGGAAGCAGAATATAGCAGCAGATGCACTTTCTAGGTGTGACGAAGATTGACCCCTTAGCAGTTATTAGCTTCTAATGTGTATATTTTGTATCTCTGTATATATTGAGGTATTAATTTCAAATTATTTTTGTTTTGAAGTTCGTTGGTGTTGGCTGGACTAAATCATAGTTTAGGCTTTTGAAGGGGGACATAATTATGTGATGAACTTCATTATGTGATTTTTATCTTTAATTAATTATTTGCTTATTATTCATAAATTGTAATTCATGAAAGGCAGCTCACTATCTTTTTTTCATGGTTTATAAAGGTATGTATAAATTGCACCCTGATTGGCACCCCCAATCATTTATTTACGCGCCAGCTTAAAATCATGTGACAAGTAGCACATGGTTTTCATACAGGTAAAGTGGTTAGGCAGAGAACACCTAGATTTTGATTTGAACAGACGTTTTGTCTGCTGCAGTTTACTTATATTTGGTGATACCTCAGAATTGTCAATTCAGGCCATGGAGTTTCTCAGGACAATATAATGAATTTGCCCAGGGGTTGGTCCATGCAGTTTTTATGTTCAGTTTTGGAGTGGCAACGTTTAAATGGTCAGACAACGTACGTCCCATTTATTGACACAGATCTTCCCAAATACCAGTAGTGAGGTTTAGTTTAATGTATCATACAACAGCCAATATATATATATTATGTGAAAGAAATTACGTATTTGCATTTATAGAAGCTGTGATTAGTTTCACCGGAAGTTGGTATTAGTTTTACCGGAAGTCCGTGTTTGATTTACCGGAACAATATAGAAGCTATGCAATTAGTGAAATATATTTAATAAGTGAATATATAGTGAACCATACATCTTATTGATGTTAAAAGTGTATAAAAGTCAATATTAAATAGTGAAAGTTTAGAATAATTCAATTTGAAGTATTTGATGTTCCATGCAACGTCCTAGATCTTGACCACAAATAGAGCATGTAGTAGTAGCTGAGATGAGACATTTTTCTAATTGGTTTCAATTTATACTAACTAACATTTCAGTTGTTTATTATGTTTATTTTTATTCATTTGCATGTTATAATTATGTTTAGTTTTGTTTAGTTTTGTTTTGTTTTGTTTTAGTAAAATATTATTTTTTACTTGTGTTTCTATGAATGTTGGCCAACTGACAATCCGATTATCCTACGTCTTTGCATGGTTGATTTCAGTGCTCTTTTTTCTCAAATGCATCTCCCTAGTTTTCCGTGTTGCAGATTTTGAGGCTTCATATGCAAATTTCAAGATAAAAAACTACTTTAGACGACTTCTCCCCGTATCATTTATATAGAATTGAATTCATATCATGGAATTTAACCAAATACCAGCTCCTTACTTAAAATTAATTGGTTTTAAAACTTGTTTTTCATCAAAATATAAAGTGTCGCTCGGGGTGTCAGATTTTGCATCTCAAGGGGTAGAGGCTTGTAATAAAGAATAGAATAAATTTCATATAAATCGGTCTTTATCTGATAAGTTTTAACTCCAACACATCTACTGAATTATGATTACACATTACAAAATGAAGGTACTTCATTTTGCCTGTTTTTAAGTCAAATAAAATATGTGCCTTTGATTTTTTTAAAAGTAAAAATGACTCAAAATATTTTATTTTAAAGCTGGAAAATGATTTCTTTTCCTTTTCAGTCACTATCTACGGGATGCCGAATGTGACTCTTGTGGTTTTGTACAAAATTCAAGTCTGTCATAACAAAATCATTTTTGTCTTACAAAACTATGTGATACAGACTTGTTTTATGAGAACTTCAATTTTGATATGACAAAATTCATTTTTGTAGACAAATTTCATCTTTGTCATGACAAAAGTCAATTTTGTCAAAAAGGAATGCAAATATAAACTTATTTGCATACAAAATTGACTTTTGTTACCTGATATGGAAATTAAAACACAAAAGCCAATTGTGTAGGACAAGATTCAATTTTGTGAGACAAAATTCAATTTTTTCAATTTTGTCTCACAAAAGTCAATTTTGTGACGACAAAATTCAATTTTTTGAAGACACTTTTGTGAGACAAAATTGACTTTTGTGAGACAAAAGTGACTTTTGTGAGACAAAATTGACTTTTGTGAGACAAAATTGACTTTTGTGAGACAAAATTGACTTTTGTGAGACAAAATTGACTTTTGTGAGACAAAATTGACTTTTGTGAGACAAAATTTACTATTGTGAGACAAAATTTACTATTGTGAGACAAAATTGACATTGTGAGACAAAATTCAATTTTGTCAATTTTGTCTTACAAAAGTCAGTTTTGTCTTACAAAAGTAAATTTTGTCTCACAAAAGTCAATTTTGTCTCACAAAAGTCAATTTTGTCTCACAAAAGTCAATTTTGTCTCACAAAAGTCAATTTTGTCTCACAAAAGTCTATTTTGTATGCAAATTAGTTCACAGAATCCAAACTAAACTAGTTTGCATACAAAATTGACTTTTATCGCTCAGTTTTCAAATTAGGTAACAAAAGTAAAGTCTGTGTTACAAAAATGAATTTTGTCATGACAAAAGTAACTTTGGTCCACTGAAAGATAATTTTGTATGACAAAATTTTAAATTTGTATTATGCTACAAATTTTGTTAAACTGAACTCATTTTTGTTGAACAAAACTCACTTTTGTCCGTACACAATTGAATTTCGAGTACAAAACCACAAGAGTCCCATTCGGCGCCCCGTACTATCATGGTCAGAAAAAAGTCACGGCTGTAGCTCAATGCACCGAAACATGGAGGAAAATCACTGAGCAGACCTTCATATTAGATTTGCCCGAAGCCACCAAAAGTCAAACTTCAGCAAAGTTCATCACCAGAAATCCTCTCAAAAGCACTCGTGCACGCCGCGGAAAGCACTCTCTCCAACACGAATTCGATAACTCTCTCCAATGAAACACTCACCGGCATCTTTATCATGAAATGACAATACTGTATGATTTCATGATTGACAACACATTTGGTACTTTTGGAGAACGTGTTTTTCAACAGACTGTCACCATTCCAATGGAAACCAATTGTGTCCTTCTTCTTGCGGACTTGTTTCTTTATAATTATGATGCCTCATAACTGGACTTACACCTAGAAATTGACAATTAGGGTCGGTTGAAAACAAAACTTTACGACAAACGAGATGAGTTCAGCTTCCCAACTGTATTATTATTACACATTACAAACTGAAGGTACTTCATTTTGCCTGTTTTTAAGTCTTATAATACATGCGCTTTTGATTTCATAAAAAGTTAAAAATGACTCAAAATATTATTTTGGAAAGCTGGAAAATGATTTCTTTTCCTTTTCAGTCACTATAATGGTCAGAAAAAAGTGACAATGATAAGAAAAAGGAAAAGAAATCATGAGTTTGAATTAAAACGTATCAGATAAAGACCGATTTATATGAAATTTATTCTATTCTTTATTTCAAGCCTCTAACCCTTGAAATGCAAAATCTGACACCCCGAGCGACACATTATATTTTGATGTAAAACAAGTTTTAAAACCAATTAATTGTAAGTAAGGGGCTGGTATTTGGTTAAATTCCATGATATGAATTCAATTCTATATAAATGATACAAGGAGAAGTCGTCTAAAGTAGTATTTTATCCCAAAATTTGCATATGAAGCCTCAAAATCTGCAACACGGAAAACTAGGGAGAGGCGTTTGAGGAAAAAGAGCACTGAAATCAACTGCTTCTGCTTGCAAGAAATAGATTGTGTTTCAGTTCTTTCCGTGCAATACATTATATTGTACTAGGAATTCTAAAAAAAGAAATTTTGATACTTGAATTTTCGAACTTACTTTGATAGTTATTCTCCGCTTCGAAATTGCCACCCCGTGTCAAACATAGCCGACACCCGCATGTGGCATTCTACACGGTGTAATAGGATAAATATTAGGTAATATTGAAATCAAAGAAGATCTAAATTACAGACATTGCTTACATTTTACAATTGTTAAGTTTAAGTTCAGTTTATTTGAAAAAAATGATAAAAAAATATAGGTCACCGATGATTTGCAAAAGATATTTCAATTCTAATGCCCAAAAAATGGCATTTTTGCACCAAAGGGAGATAATTTGAAGTTTTTTTTCAATGATATACAAATTTTAAATTTTGCCAAAATTAATTACTTTAAAAATTGAAAATCGTGAAATAAAATCAAAGTATCATGTTCAAATAAATGGGCTGAACGTGGTTGTGCTTATGCATAAGTTGATAATAGCGATTAAAACGTGTGCTAGCAATGTGATTAAATAGAATCAAAGTGAATAGTGGATAATTTCTTTATTGTTTAGGTCATTAATGCACCCCAAACAGAAACAGAAGAGAAAACACAAACAGACGGTACTTGTTTCAATAAAGTATTAGACAAACTATTCAAGTTTTATCATTCGAATTTTAGCTCTATTTAGGTCCTTCTTCTTTCTTTTCGTTTATGTTTTTGTTCGCAGTTTTGTCACCTATATAATTTTATTTGAAATTGTTAAATTTGAAAAGAAAATCAGTAAATTATCGAATTTATTTAATATAATAAATGTGTTCTAAAGTTGAAACAAATCTGTCTATAAACTTTCTTGTCTTCATGTCCATGCATGTCTTCCTTAAGACTTTCTCTTCATTTTGGTCCCAAGTTTTGCCATTTAAACATATATTTTATGAGTAATTGTTTCGATAAAGTGACCTTTTTCTTTAAAATAGTCCAGAAGGTTACTCATGCAAAAAAGTAAAGTTTGAATATCAGAAAAAAGAAAATCAAATCTTAGAATATGAGGTCAATTCAGATCTTTATTTCCTCGTTTAAGAACGATATCAGGAACTCAAGAACTAATGAATGATGGTCTTGAAGTATGTATGCTAGGATGTTAGTGTGTGTTGATAACTGTTATGTTTATGCATAAGTAATATAATGTGTGTTGATTAACTTAAGGATGTTTGATACTCTTGATTTTTACTTTTTGTCAAAGATTCCTAATCCTCTAGGTTCATAAATGTAATTTCAATACAAATTATGCTTCTTCTACATACTGTTTCAATATTTCATCACATGTAGTTTTTAAATCTTTTTTATATCTTTTAAAATCCATGTAATTTTTGTTTTAGTTTTTTGTAGGTAAAAGGATGCCAATGTTATATATATATAAATCCTAGACAGAATCATTTTCTTACACATTCTCAATTGATTATATCTCAATATTAAGGAGACTGACCTTTCATTTTTTCTGCTTTTGAAGTTTTTTTTATAATATCAATTTATAACATCCTAGCTATAAAGTGAGTTTTTTTTATTTAGATGAGCGAACATCCTAAACATCATATGTGTAAGATAGAACAACGTGTGTCTCTATATTGTGTGTAGTAGTATAACAAAATACAATATTTCGACAAATGTTACCGACTAGTCTAAAATCAATGAAGTGCACTTCAAACGGTTACGCCTAGAATTTAAAGTATTGACATATTTTACTTCAATTCACGTTTCAATCTTAATTGAATGACGAAACGAGATCATTTCACTTATTGACCAACCTATATTTACCTGCCATTTTACCTCAATATATAATTTTTTTGTTTTTGTTTAAATAGAACATCAGCTTCAATGAACCTCTGGTGGAATGTCTTTTGTCTTTTACTTGTATTAATAAATGAAAATTTTAATTATATCATTCAATCTGTATTAGATTTACAAGAAAGAATCAACAAACACAACTATTTGAAATTAGTACAGCTGATTACAAATATTGCTAGAAATGTTCTAGTTGATGTTTTGAAAAGGAGACTACCTGAAACTACCTTAGGATATTCATTAAATGGAATGAAAAATAGAATACTACCACTGTTAAACGAACAAGAACGTCAAGTCTTATACCCTGACAATTCATACTACAAAGGCGACCTATCTGATCTTGATATTAGTTTAATGTATACTATTTTACGGAATCTAAATACCATATGTCCTCATACGAATGGTTGGGGCAATATGCCGAAAGATAACGATAAAGATATGTCAGCAAATATTGAAAGAATTCGGATTTTCAAAAATAAACTTGTTTCTCACCACCCAAAATGTTCAGTTGATACAGAAGAGTTTCAACAAACCTGGACAGAAATTCGTGCATGCATCATTAAATTAGGAGGCTCTGAATACATCAAAACAATTGACCATTTATTGACATCAGAAATTAATCCGTTGATGGAAAGGGAACTTGTCCACACTCTTAAGCGAGCTAAAGAAGCTGAAAGACTTAATGAAGTATACATGAATAGTCTCAAAGGTATATATAATAAATAACTTTATATATACATAAAATTATATAACACGGCATAACCAACATATTTAACAGTATCTCGCCCTATTGCATTGAATAATAACGGAGGGGATCATAGACAGCATAATTTTGTGGGAGTTGAATACACATACTTTGTTGGAATATATGCCATTAAAAAATAAGCACATTTAGCTTTTTGGATACTTAACATGTTTTATTTCTTTAATACGTTTTAATTTTTATTGCAAACCACCTTTTATATAAATAGCTGATGCAGTTACCCGTAATCAAATGCACCAGTCATTATTACTTCGTTTAAATTGAAAGGCTAATTAATCGAAAATTAAGTGTGAAAAATAAATTAATGAAATATGAAACGAGATAAAATACAATTTTATATAAAAGTTATAACAAGAGTTTTAAACACGTTGAAATGTAAATAGTGTATACGACTTACTGCTTTTTTTTAAAAGCATACTTCTATGATTTATTTCAAGATACTTTGAGATTGAATTCAGATCTCTGTTTATACTTTTTATCATATGGAATTTATAAGGATATGCATATATAAGAAGAAATATGATTACACGTTACTGACTCAGTTATTTTATTACTTCTTGTTTCTTATTATAGTGACGTATGGATTCTAAGATGATTATTAGGTATAAATGATTTAACTGCATTGCTCACAATTTTGTTATGTTTGGCTTTTATAAGCAAATACTTACGGAATATTTGATTGCAGCTTCGTTATGTTAGATGAACATTTTAGTTTTATGACAAACTAGTGATAGCAAGGGAATCCTATACTAACTGGTCTGTGCATCCGTTCGTTCCTCCTTCCGTTCAAATTAAATCATATATTAAATTATAGTTTAATTAATTAGTGCAATTCACATTAAAATATGATAATGGAACGGGCGACGGTGTTTTACTGCAATATGTTCTAGTTTGTTCAAATGTTATAACTAGACATACATATGTATATATATATCTTTCATATTCATAACCGCCTCCTTGCAGTACTATGGTAGCATGTTCATCTCGAAATCGAATATTCAACATCCAAATTTCAAAAAGATAATTTTTCATTAATTATGTGCATTTGAACATCAAGAAATTTAATGAATATAAGTATTATATTATACCTGAAGCAGAAAAAAACATCAACGTGTGAATTATTTATCGTTTTTGTACTCACAAAACTATGTGAGTGCTATTTCATTCATTCCATTGAAATGATCCTTCTCTATGTTACACATTCCTTTTTTTAATCTAGTAAACACATTATTATAAAAAAAAAAAAAAAGTAAATTCTTATCAAGGTTTGAATATTACAATGTGAATGGATAATTTTGTAAGGTTACTCGAAAGTGTGAATATGTACTATAAATTGGTCAGACAATACTTGGCAGGAGCCTCTGGCCTTTGTTAGTCTTGTATTATTTTAATTTTAGTTTCTTGTGTACAATTTGGAGTTTAGTAAGGCGTTCATTATCACTAAACTAGTATATCTTTGTTTAGGGGCCAGCTGAAGGACGCCTCCGGGTGCGGGAATTTCTCGCTATATTGAAGACCTGTTGGTGACCTTCTGCTGTTGTTTTTTCTATGGTCGGGTTCTTGTCTCTTTGACACATTCCCCATTTCCATTCTCAATTTTATTGGTCATGCTTTAGGAATACATGTATTAAAAACCCTCGGCTACGCCTTGAGCTTTTTAAATCTATATAAAACATGACCAAGTATTGTCTTACCAATACTTACGACCTATTTATAGTTAAAAACTAATAATTTCTATAACTGAATTACAACTGCCCCGGAGCGAATTTTAAATTCCAAAATCAACAAAACAGAAATTTCAACAAGCATGCAGCTTACCAGTACAGTAAAATTGATAATCAATGTTAGTATGTGTATATTTATAACTTCAGTATATGCAAGAAAAACAACCAATTTACTGACCAAAACTAAGATTACTGTATCAATAGGAATACAAGAAATTGAAATAATGTTTGAATTTCATTTCAAATGCATTTTATTCAAATATATTATACTTTTACGTAGTATTTGATGTAAAATAAAGTCAATTTGTGAATGTATTGATTTGATAAAATTTCCAAATCAATCAATAGCAATCTATAAGACTAATTCATAAAAGATATGTGTAAAAACATGGCATGTATTAACTATAAAAATTGACTTACTATGAAACTTATTCTCGGTTGAAATCAATCATTTGAGTTGATACAAGTCAGAAGTTTGGCAAGCTATAAAACTAGATTTAATACACCATTTTCTACATAAGAAAATGCCTGTAACCTTCAGGAATATGACAGTTGTTATCTATTTGTTTGATGTGTTTGGGCTTTTGATTTTGCAGTTTGATAAGCGATTTTCCGTTTTGAAATTTCCTCTGAGTTAAGTATTTTTTGTGAAATAACTTTTGATTTCTTTTAGCCTTAGGACTTATCAATTTTCTAAATTATTTTGTTCGCTAGCGCTCGTACTATTTTATGAAGAAATGGATAATCATGTTCTTAATTATAGTTAATCAATCATTAGACTGAAAATGTGACGAATGCTAATTGTTTATTTTAAAGTTAGTATGCTAACAGGTATGCTCTAGATAGTCGAACTACTGTATCCAAAGCCTGTCTACATAAAAGGTGTGAGTTCAAATCCGACACATAGCAGACCGTGCGATTACAATCTAAATTGATTAGGATTATCAGATATCCTACTGAAGGTTGGTAAGACACGCGGATTTTCTCAACCAACAAATCTTACTACCACTCCATCAATCAATAAAAATTTAAATGTTGCAATTAAGATTGTAGTCGAACGCATATGCTAAGTCTCGCATTTGAACTCGCAATCTTTATATTGACAGGCTAGCAATTCAGTAGTTCGACTACCTACACCATAACTGTTAAAATAATTATCTTATGATTAACAAAGTCTATATATGTCCGCTTTCATGAAATATACTGGCAATCTGTAAATTACTTTTTCAGCTGATATTGATGACCTTAAACTGCAACTCACAGGAATAACTAGAAACTGTGTGACCTCTAAAGAATCATCAGGTGAAATGTTTATAAGGAAATGTTTTATAAATATTTAAAAAATGCTTTTTGTCGGAATTTCTTTAGTGACTTTCACGATAGAAAGTTAGTGCAACATCAATCTATTGGTGTTCTAATCTCATAAATCGACTAGTAAAAATAATCAAGGCAACAAACCAGCACAAAGGAATTGCATAAATTAAAAAATCACAAAAAAACCCTACATTACGATTCATATAAAAGTCTTAATACTCAAAACCATTTGCATTCAACCATTTGTTTTTTGAGACATGACAGCAATATCAAATGTCGATACTTTACAATAATGATATATAAACAATCCACAAAAATATTATATGATTCAGTAACTATTAACATTGCATTGACTTTGAAACTAATTCTTTATCAAAAACCATTCATTAGATTATTTCAGCCTTAAGTACTTTACAAGAAAATTAGGTTTTACATTTAAGATGGATAATATATCATTATGCTTAATAAAATATTACATTGCATAATGCTACTTTTCCTATACATGTACATTGTATATGAAAACAACACTTTATATATTGCCTTCAATCAGCATAACTTGTATTCCAAATACGATACAGATTATTGACAACTTTTGTTTAGCAACTTTGAAGTTTAAACCCCGTTGCAAATACCATAACACACACAGATTTGGTAAAACTAACAACTCAATGTTTCCTTTCATTCTTTTAGGAATTGTACCATTGAAACTAAAGATAGTAGGAGAGGACATCCCCTCAGTTGAACAAATTGAAAAACGTACCAAAGAATTAAAGACAAAATATCTGCATATAAAGTCTATACAAGAAGGGTCTATTATTATCTGTTTGAATGTACCGTCATTAGCACTTCATTCTCTTGGATGTTTTTTTTGAAGATATTGAAACTTTGCTGTCTACCATTCTACGACGAAAGCACGATACTTATAATGGTAGAACTTCTAATAATTTTAAGATGCGCATCGGCTTATGGAGTAAACTAAAGAGATCCGTTATGAATGAGATGGTCCCAGATCTCATTAATTAATCATTTTGCTTTGAATTACAAAAAATTCACGGAAAGGGTGAGAAAACAAACTTTTCACATTTTGAACGAGTTTTTTTATTTGTTGAGTCTATACGGTATTTATGTTTTCCAGATGACACAGGATTTTAAACTATTGTCAAAGCGATGTCCTTTCGTCTCTAATATATCTATGACCTGGTCATTGAGAGGGTTGAGTAATCAAACTTATGTTTTATGTGTAGTGTCATGTTTACTGTCGAATGTCTGTTATGATAGGTGTTTTCTTTTTTCACTTATTTTTTTCTTCTTTTTATTGTACCCTTGGTATCCTTTACTGTTAAATATTTGCAACAAAGCAAATGAATTATGCGTTTCAAGTGTCAAATTGGAAGTTATTCCTTGGAACTCAATACAGACGAAATCAGGATTTGCTTTACCATAATGAAATATCTTTGAAACAGATGACTGTAAAAAATTTCACATTGTAAAAACTATAAATTCGTTTTTTTATCTTCAGCTACAACCAAGTTGGTATGTTTTGTTTCCAATTAACGTACCACACAGTTTTCGAGCAAGATTTAAATTTTCTTGCAAAACTCATCAGATGGAAATAAATAGAAATACTACAGAGTGGACGTGGTCGGGTATATATACATTCCAACAACAAATAGACACTACGTACAGATCTGAGAGAACTCGCAGTTACTGACAGCTGGTTCAAATCCACTTGCCACTAAAAAAAACATCATGCATCTAAGACTTAATTATAAATCAGTTCACATTCAACATCCAATGGATTTAGTGTAAAGATGTCTAAAACAGTCAGAGAATAACATGACATTGTGCAATGCCAAGATACAGATATCGAAAGATTGTAAAGCCCTGAAGAGTATATGTATATAACAATATTAATTAGTTTGCTTTTAAATTACTGATCAAAATCAGTATTAATACCAATAAAAAGAATATTTAATAATAGAATTACAGTGTTGAATTGGTAGCCTTTTAGAATAGTTTATTTAAAAGATCGATAAGTTAACTACTGTCGGCATTCCAATGGGAACCAATTGTGCCCCTCTTCTTGCCGACTTGTTCCTTTACTATTATGAGGCTGACTTCATACAGGAACTTCTTAGGAGAAAGATAAGAAGTTAGCAATATCCTCTAACTTAACTTTCCGCTATATAGATGATGTTCTTTCACTAAATAACTCAAAATTTGGTGACTATGTTGAACGCATCTATCCCATTGAACTAGAGATAAAGGATACTACATATACAGTTAAGTCGGCCTCATATCTGAATTACATCTAGAAATCAACAAAACTTTACGACAAAAGAGATGATTTTAGCTTTCAAATTGTAAATTTTCCATTTCTAAGTAGCAACATTCCAGCAGCACCTGCATACGGGGTATACATCTTTCAATTGATACGGTATTCCCGTGCTTGTATTTCCTATCATGATTTTTTTTATAGAGGATTGCTGCTCACAAGATAGCTATTAAAACCAAGATTTCCAAATGGTGCAGTTGAAATCATTCCTTCGTAAATTTTACGGACGCCATCACGAGTTGGTTAACCGTTATGGAATACCGTTTCACAGATGGTATTGGATATGTTCCTCACGTCGTTACTACAATCCCCTTCCCTTTCATGAATGTCACCTACCGAAATAGACTATTTATCGGATTTGTTATAACATGAGCAACACGACGGGTGCCATATGTGGAGCAGGATCTGCTTACTCTTCCGGAGCACCTGAGATCACCCCTAGTTTTTGGTGGGGTTCGTGTTGCTTATTTTTCAGTTTTCTATGTTTTTGTCGTGTGTACCATTTTTTGTCTGTTTGTCTTTTTCGTTTGTATCCATGGCGTTGTCAGTTATATTTCAATTTATGAGTTTGCCTGTCCCTCTGGAATCTTTCGTTCCTCTTTTACTAGGATCATTTCTAAATTTCCAGGCACAGTAAACAGCATCTAAGTAAAAATGAGGTTTTATTATCCCGTTTGAATTAAGTTTTCTACAGGTACAACCAAAACTTCAAAACCAAATCTTTATAGTTATTGAAGAATTAAGATAAGGTTTTAAGTAATTTGTGGTAACGGAATCCTTGGCTTAATAATTCACCAGTATTACATAGATTACGCTCGTTAATATTAAAAACTTCAAAACAGATACGGGCATAGCGAACTAGTTGTGAAATATTAACACCGTGAGATGGTGCCAAAGAAACACCACAATCGAAAAAGGGACAATTAACAATAGGGAACGTAACTCTTAAAATGCGTTTAGATGCATTATCATTCTCACAAATACACTGAATGCTAGCGGACTCAATATTTGTTTTGTCAAGAAAATTTTAGATTTAAAATTTCCCGCCCAACTTATCCCTTGATCCTTGAATAGATTATACATCTATATATAACGTCTTAGTCTTGAAAAGCCCCTTCAGATGGATGAAAACCACTAGACGGTTGACAATGTTTTAACGCACTTTTTATATTTTTCATGAATATTAGTTCTGTCCATGTAAACTTTTAGTTAGTCTATTAAGATGTGTTGGTAATGGTGGTCGTTAACGTTGCTGGGGAGGTTATATTTTATTTGATGATTATGATTTATATCGTTGATGGTACACTTATTGTTTGTTGAGTGACTATTTGGAATTATTTATCTAAAATGGTGGTTTCGATTTCCCACCTGTGCATTTGTTTGGAATTTGCATTTGTTTGGAATTAAATAGATGGGTTGATAGGGAACATGTGAATTTACTTTTTACCTAATGGCAAACGGGATGTTTTTAAATGTATTATGATGAACCTTGTGTTGTAGCAATAATACATGCTTATGTTTCCAAGGTATATGAGAACAATTTATGTTTTTGTAGGTTTCATGTTTAGTTTTTGTTAATACCGCAGTCCCACTAGGCCACGATCGCTATACGATCTGTGAAAAAAATGCAAATTTTGATGATCGTAGTACGATTGTGTCGATCGCAGTAAGGTCGTATCACGGTCGTGGTGAGGTATTCAAGATCGTGATGAGCGTGGCCAAATTTGAACATGTTCAAAACCATCGTGGTGCGGTCGTTTTTATACCGCTCATACCGCGACCTCATCACGATCTGAATTTATTTTTGATCGCGGTGAGCGTGGTGCGATCGTAGTCTATTGCGACTGGGGCTTTAGTCTCTTTAGATTGACGTCCAATACCATATAATGACTTGATTTTAATAAAATTATAAATTTTTAACATTTTAGTGGTGGAAGATATCTCGATCATGTTAATACTGCTAAACGAAAGTGTACAGATATCTTTCATACTTTTTTTTTTATCATCATGACATTATTTAAATAAATGTATTTGCATACTGTATCCTATACTTCCGATATCTAGTGATTGTGTATCAATTTTCGAAATTTCAATTTACTATTTGTTTAGAATACTAGTTCATGTTTATTTCATTTATTCTTTAAATTCTAAATCTGGAATCAAATACTCAATACAAATATAGAGGACAGTATGGTGAAATAATCATTAATACATTTAACTTCACCATTGTGTTATAATAAAGATGAAGCTTGATATCCATTTCATTGTTTACTAGTGAAAATTTGTCTCATTCGTTATCATACTTTTACTCATTATACCTATATTTAGTGTAATTAGTACTGTTCTGGCTTTGTCATGGCAGATGTTTAACTTGATGGAGTTAAACGATCAGCATCGGTATCATTATACCTTTGTTTAGCAAAATAATTATATTTTTTTAGTGAAGGTAATTGCATAATTGATTTCTATGTCCGCAATATGTATAAACTATACTGGTTATCTTCTTGTATAACTGTTCCACTGGGAAAAGTGATGTGCAGGCAATTTCGAAATCTCGGCTATTGGTAATACTTTTAAATTGAATAAAGTAATTAAAGAATTTTGTTTGGTTTATATTTGCCACAAAATGTTACTGTAATGAAGGAAGAAATTGTGTTCACCGAATTTTAAAATGAGCCTCATACATGATTGCACATTTTCAAGTATGTTTGTATAGATCAGTCGAATGATAAATTATAGCAAAAATGTAATAAACATCAGAATATTACAAGACCAAAAGAGTAAGTTCAATATATTACCTGACCAAAATTGAGGACGCAACCATAGTAAAGATATCAAAAATAGGTTATAACTTGTTTCATTGTTGTAAGATGACCATCAAATAACTGTACACGTTGCACTGAATGTTAATGAAAAACTTACCCTTATAAAACTAGGATTATTTAACGCTTCTTGCAAAATATATTTTCGATTCTCTTGCACTAAACTTCTGTTATATGTTGTTTCCCTTATTCTTGCGCATTTACTCCGAAATATATCAGAATTTGCGCAGTTTTTGCCTATAGTCACTATATGACCCTCCATTTTGGTCCAAATTTCTAAAAACTCATTGCTAGAAAAGTTACATTGCAGGGCTGCGATTTTCGATATCTGAATTTGGCACTCTGAGACAGCTTTTACTGCTTTGAACAATGAGCATACTATACTTAGAACGAAAATATTCTGATACTTGTCTAAACATGATACTGTTATTTCGTTAGATGCCAAAAGGCATCTTTCGTTTTCGTCGTTTTTAAAGAGAAACTCCCACTGGTCTTTTGTTAAACTTGGGGTATTATTTTCTGGTCCGCTTGTGCTATGAGGTTCTGATGACAAGGAAGGTAATTCCGGTTGCTTTTGTGAATTTACATAACTTCTGTATAACTGATCCTTATGAATATTTAGAAAACTTTCAAGACAAGTATCCAACAAACAACAATCCCAGAACATTTCAAAACAGTAACACATTAAAACGGTATTGATAGTATTATCTCCAAGATCTGTCGATTGTACAGTTGATGATCTTCTAAAAGCCCGTTTTACATCTTCAAATTGTAAAAAGTTGTTGCTTAGATCAGAAAGCCAATCAATCAAATTTAACTCTTTTCTACTGATGTAATATTCGAGTAACCGTTGCTTAATTTCTGTACCAGTGCGGAACAGTGACATCAACCTATCGAAGTTTTCTTTATCACTTCCGGACTTTGCAGCTTTGCTCGATTCTGCCATTTTCCTGAAATGAACATTTATAGTGTGTTCGTTACCAATAAAAACGCATGTACGCTACAACTTACAGTATACGCGCACTTAGATGGTTTCCTTTTGAACAACCGTTAAACAACTTAAATATATTCGAGATATTTTATTTCTTCGTACATGAATTTATCTAAAAGAGGGAAGAAAGATACTAGAGGAACAGTGAAACTCGTAGATTGAAAATAATCTGACAACGGCATGACTAAAAATAAAAAGACAGACAGAAAAATAATAGTACAGAAAATACAACATAGAAATTTAAAGACTAAACAACACGGACCCCACTTAACACTTGGGCTGATCTCAGGTGCTTCGAAATGATAAGCAGCTCCTTCTCCACATGTGGCATTCGTCGTGTTGCTTATGTTATGTCAAATCCAGAAAATAGTCAAATTCGTAAAAATGGAAGGGTATTGTACTTGTCAGATATTATCTGTGAAACGGTTATTCCATAACGTTCAACCAACCAACTCGTGATGGCGTCCGTAAAATTTAAGAAGGGATGATTTCATTTTTGACATTTGGAACTCTTGGTTTAATAACTTCCTTGTGAGCAGCAATCCTCTATCAAGGAAAGCATGATAGGAAATACAAGTCTGGGAATATCGTATCAATTGGGAGATATATATTCGTGTTGCTTATGTTATGACAAATCCAGTAAATAGTCTAATTCGGTATGTCACATTCGTGAAAAGGGAAGGGTATTGTAGTTGTCAGATATCATCTGTGAAACGGTTATTCCATAACGGTCATCCAATTTGTGATGGCGTCCGTTAAATATCGTATCAATTGGGAGATATATATTCCGTATGTAGATGCTGCTGGATTGTTTCTATGCTCCATAAAAATGGAAGGTTCACCATTGGGAAGCTGAAATCATCTGTTTTGTCGTAAAGTTTTGTTTTCAACTGACCCTCATTGTCAATTTCTAGATGTAAGTCAAGATATGAGGCAGACTTAACTGTATCTGTAGTATCCTTTATCTCTAGTTTAACTTACAGTTCCAATTAATTTGACGTTCAATACATTTAATTAATAAGTTGTATTTTTAGTGCTAAATGATCACAGTTAAAAACAAAAACATTGACATACTTTTAAATCATTTCAAAGGCGCTGAGTGTTCCTGATAAATGTAAATCTAGAAAAGCGATTCGGACGCATGCAATTTATAATGTGTTGTTTGTATAATTAAACAAGAAATTTATATCAGATATATGAAAGACTGAAAATAAATCCCCGTCTTTAATCGACGTCTGTTCCTCAAATCCACGTCCATAAACTGACGACATAATAAGATTCCAAATATGCCTAATATTCGACCTCTTTTTATTGTTCTCAAGTCGTCGTCCTTTTTACGGACTTATTACAATGGTTCCATTGATAATTCCTAATAACCAATGTTAACATTCATAGATACTAACATTGACATTTTGTTCACAAGACGCGCATTTCTTTACAAAAGACTCATCAGCGGCGCTCAGATAAAATAGTTAAAAAGGCCAAATCAAGTACGAAGTTGAATAATACTAAGGTCCTTAAATTCCGAAAGGTTTTATCAAATATAGCTTAGGTTATCTGTTCCTACTATCAATGATATAAATACTATTTACTGTGCATTCTTTTTCATCGGTTTTATTCAGAATTTTTATTATGATATAGCTTCTTGAAAATGCCATGTCGCCCAGTATTTTTTTCATTGACAGGGTATCGGTCCGGTGACTGTTAAAACCGCTCAAATTCTTATATCAGAGTTTAAATAGTAAACTGAAAAATAATTCAAAAATTGTGCTTACAAAAAAAAAAAAATGATATTCAACGCAATAACAGTTGTTGATTGATTGTTGCAGGCTTTACATGTTTTTATTGAGAATTTGAATTGAAAGACAACATGAAAACACAAATATTTATATTATTTCGAAACGTGAAAGAAATGAAACAATACTCAAACAGATATTTGGGTTTGAAAAAAAAACAGTATATTCAAAACTTAAATCCTTATTTCTTTGATAATTATGTTTTTCTTCACTATTTTGAAAAACCACACCGTATAGTCGACTTTGAAAAATTTGAAACAATTCAAACGAGAAAACTAACGATCTTATTTATAGAAAAACAATTAACAAAAAATCAATCTATAACAGATATGAACTAACAGTTGAGCTTCATGCTTCAGAATTTGGACAGGCACTTAAAATTGTGGCGGGGTTGAACATATTTAAGAGCGCTCAACTATTTCCTAACCTGGTGAAGTTGTGAACAGTAAAACATAAGAATAACTTTAAAAATCAAAAGCAATTGGAATTAAATTAAAAGATCGGTACCATACACAACTAACATAAAAACTGTATGCATCATGCATGACAATAATAGTAGTTGCAGTTACTAGAGCGAGTAAAAGCCAATAACAACGTCATTTATATAATTTTATCTACTATACATCTTGAAAAAAAGTCATTTTAGGATCTTGATTATATCTGCTGTTTCGAAACCATCGCATTTCACCTTGTTATGACCATGGTATATTTTGTTACATCGCCTTTTTATACGCCCGTCTTTTAGACGGGACGTATTATGGTATACCGTTGTCCGTCCGTCCGTCTGTCCGTCCGTTCGTCGTCCACACTTCGGACAATAACTCAAAAACACTTTCACCAATTTCCATGAAACTTAAGTGAATTGTTTATATCTATTGACGTAAGCTCCCTTTCGTTTTTTTTTTTTTTATTTCAGATTTTAAGTTTTGGATTTATGGGGCTTTATTTATAAAAAAGGGGGGATTTTCAACACTTCGGACAATAACTCAAAAAGGCTTTCACCAATGTCCATGAAACTTTGGTAAATTGTTTAAATCTATTGATGTAAGTTCCCTTTCAATTTTTATAAATTTCAGATTTTACATTTCCGTGTTATGAATTTTTATGCTTGAAAAAGGGGGGGGGGGGTCCAATTTTGGGACAATAACTAACACTTTTATGCAACTTTGATAAATTGTTTATATCTATTGACATAAGCTCCCTTTCCATTTTTATAAAATTTAGATTTTACGTTTTCTTAAGTAATGAATTTTTATACTTATAAAAGGGGGATTTTATGAAACTTTGGTGAATATATTAATGTAACATCCCTTTTGATTTGTATATATATTTCTAGTTGATCATATAAATTCATTTAAAGCATAAAAGACAAGTTAAAAGAGCAACGGGCGTATCATGAGCTAAAGCGCAGTCCTTTATTTTAATTTTCATTATATCCGTGTTATATCTATTCAGTATAATTCATATCATAAAAAAGAAGATGTGGTATGATTGCCAATGAGACAACTCTCCACAAGAGACAAAATGACACAGAAATTAACAACTATAGGTCACCGTACGGTCATCAAATATGAACAAAGCGGATACCGCATAGTCAGTAATAAAAGGCCCTGAAATGACAAATGTAAAACAATTCAAACGAGAAAACTATCGGCCTAATTTTCTACAAGAAATGAACGAAAATCAAATATGTCGCACTTCAACAAACGACAACCACTGAATTACCGGCTTCTGACTTGGGACAGGCCATTACATACAGAATGAGGGGAGGGGGTTAAACATGTAAGTGAGATCCCAACACTCCCCCTTACCGGGGACAGTGATGTAACAGTACAAACTAAGAACGAACTATAAAAATCAGTTGAAAAAGGCTTAACTCATCAGATGGATACAAATAGATATACTACACAGAGTGGACGTGACTGGGTTGTTGTATATCCCAACAACTAAAAGACACCAAGTACAGATCTGAGAGTAACTGAAAACTAGTTCAAATGCCACTAATAACTAAGAGTAAGAGTAAATTAGTTCAGTTTGAAATAGTTTATCACCATGATGTCAAAAAAATTTAATTTGTGATTACAGTTAATTTATTTCTTAATTTCTTAATATAGATGAGTTTACTTTTTAATGTTTGCATTGATAAAATATATGATTAAATTAATTAATATTCATAATAAAATGAAGGTACAGTAAAGGTGGATTAAACGTCCATTTATTGAAGTATTCAATTCATACAGACATTTCCATAGTTGGGATATTTTTGGTAACAAAATTCACATAAAATACATATTTATATTATTTTTTTTAACTTCTGAAAAACATATGTGAGTGTTTCAGAACTGTAATGAAGTTCATTTGATTAAGTAAGTAAGTAAGTAAGTAATGACTTTATTTACAGAGGGTGACGCAATTAGCTTTCGCTAATCTACCTTGAGGCCCTCATGATACGCCCGTTGCTCTTTTAACTTGTCTTTTTTGCTTTAAATGAATTTATATGATCAACTAGAAATATATATACAAATCAAAAGGGATGTTACTTTAATATCAAGTAGTAGGTAATTCACACACTTAAGACGTGTAACTCACTATAGATAATACAAAATTATATATAATGCTTCATGAGACATGGATGCAATGGTATTTTATATTTTTATCTAAATATACATTTGTTTTTAGATATGCGCAACTAAATACTAATAACATTTTCAACAACAAACTTTCGATGTAACAAATGTGATCCAACTTGTGGTTACATTCTGTGTTAAATAAGCTCTAGATGTTATTAATTTGCAAGTGTAAATTGTGGCTAGACCTATCTGAAGGATAAAATTCTGACTACAGATAAAGTTTTAAAACATGACTCGACATATATTTATTTTATGCAACGTTTTTATTGTATTTTCAGAAAATTGAATATTCTCATGTGAATATTTTTTTTTACAGCAAATGTTATAATAAACTATGCTGGGAAACATGAAATTTTTCCATCATGTATTTATTGTATTACATGACATGGACAATAGAGGAACTATATGTTTGGACAACAGAAGAACTATATATTTCGTTTTTATGTTGTACTGTTATACCACTGTCCCAGGTTATGGGGAGGGTTGGGATCCCGCTAACATGTTTAACCCCGCCACTTTATTTATGTATGTGCCTGTCCTAAGGCAGAAGCCTGTAATTTAGTGGTTATCGTTTGTTTATGTGTTACATATATGTTTTTCGTTCATTTTTTTACATAAATAAGGCCGTTAGTTTTCTCGTTTGAATTGTTTTACATTGTCTTATCGGTGCCTTTTATAGCTGACTATACGGTATGGGCTTTGCTCATTGTTGAAGGCCGTACGGTGACCTATAGTTGTTAATGTCTGTGTCATTTTGGTCGTTGTGGATAGTTGTCTCATTGGCAAATATACCACATCTTCTTTTTATATAGATATCTACTGAACACTATGTTATTAAGACTGTAAATTGAAGTATATTTTAGGCGTTCTTCTCCAACAAAGCCTTTTTGTTAGTTGTCTGAAACACACAGTGCATTATAATCTTATTAAAGCGCCATGGTCCATCAATCGTTTTACACGGTTCCAAATAACAGGTTTAACGACAGTCAGATTATATAATGTGGTGAAAAGCACGGCCATATTTGCAATTTCCTCAATACAAATCTTATTGTATTTAAATAAATGCTTACCTGTGTGCGTTTAAATAGCGTTGTTGTTAAAGGCTATCAATACATATATTTTTTAAATTTCATTTGTATCCAGAATAAAACAACATTTTAGTTTGTAAACAAAACTTTAAAAATCAAAATAACCACTTGTTTTAAAATACCTGGTAAAAATATTTTTGAATTGCGCATGTGCACCTTTTGGATAAGGATGCGTCTTTTTATAACAATGATGTAATAATGGAGAGGAAAATCTACAAATTAGGAAACAAACGCATTGTTCCATTCTTTAGAATATGCTATAAATTGTAAATAAAATAAAATCGAATTAGCTCTCGACGCGATATAGCCTTGTTGTGCTAATGCGGCGTAACGCAACCAACAATCCATCAATCATTGTTCCATTCATTGTTTATTATCTATAATAAGATGAAAAGTAAACGCATTGAAAAAAGTGTAGGTTCATTAAAATAAGAAATTATTGTAAGACTGCTAATGAGACAATTCTCCACCAGAGACTAAATGGCATAGAAGTTAAGTATATGTTACCGTACAGCCTTAATGATAATAAGCAAAGCTCATATCGCAAGGTCAGCTATAAAGGGCCCAGAAAATCATGCAAATATAAATGCTTAACAATTTAAACAAGAAATTTAACAGCCTGATTTATATACAGAATTATAAACGAAACAGAATTACGAAATGCAACCAAAAACGACAACCTGTGGATTTAAGGCTCCTGACTTGGGACAGGATCTTATACAATGTGGTATACTTAAACATGTTTACGGGCACCAGACCTTCCCCTTACCAGCGAATATGGTGTAACAGCACATCATTTGAACAAACTATACACATCAGTTAAAAAGGGATTAACTAATCAGATTGCTACAAAGCAGAAAAAAAACAAGTAATAAAGACCAGTTTTTGAAGTGTATTTATAACTTTCCGAAACAAAAAAAATTAGATTTAAGTGTACTGGCAGTTACTGACTGCTTGTGCAAAGCCAATGACAATATTTGAACAATCAACGTATCTAAGCCTAAAGCATTAATAAGGTCACATCTAACATCTAGCATATATATAAACGTCATTAAAAAAAATCAAGGTAAATACAACTGAGACAATTGCATGGATCGAGACCGGATTCTCTAGTAGTGTAAAGGTTATTTGTTATCGTGCATCCTTCACCATCTATGACATTTGTTATTTTATGTTTTATCAGCATTAAATTAATTTTTAAAGGTTTTTGATATGTATTTTGGCAGCGATCACCTTTGACGAGATATACATAGTCGAAATTAACTTAGGTAAATATGGAACCGTTAATAGTTTTTATTCCACTTAAAATGTCACAATCAGTTAATCAACTGCCCAAACGATTGAACTCTTCTGGTATCTAAGTCCGAGAAAAAACGTGGCTTGTTAGTCCAAACACAGACACTGCGTATAAGTCAACAAAATTGTAGACTTGATATTCTCAACTTTTCCTTTTATATTTCAATGTACTGTAAATTCAGATTTGTTTGCCTGCATTTATCAATGTGGTTATTGAACCCTTGACAAAAACTGAAGAACATTCTGCACATCTGAGTCTGATCCAAGAACTAGAGTCTTTCATGCGTAGAATTGTCACCAGATATTTATAAAATGTATGTTATAGGTTTATATCACAATCGGGGTTACGTTTTTATAAACAGTGCCAAACAAAAGTTGGTAAAGTAGTTTTTCCCCTTGGAAATATAATACGGATTTTTTGTGTTATTAAAATTTGCTGTTACAAAATTATAGAGAAATTATTATAAATTAAGGAATGTATCTCCCTTATGCAAAGCTCTGATTCCTTTCACGGATTTGGCTATATTTTTTGGACCTTTTGGAGTATAGCTCTTTATCTTTTATATAAGCTTTGGATTTCAAATATTTTGGCTACGAGCATCACTGAAGAGACATGTATTATCGAAATGCGCATCTGGAAAAGAAAAATTGGTACCGTTAATTTTATTATGTTACATATTGAACTATTAGCGCTCTGAAGTTATTTCTTGTAGTAATGTTAAAAAATAGTAAAATCACAAAAATACTAAGCTTCGAGGAAAATTCAAAAGTCCTAATCAAATAGCAGAATCAAATGATAATAGTTATCAAAGGTACCAGGATTATAATTTAGTACGCCAAACTCGCGTTTCGTCTACATAAGCAAAAATGAATGACAACAACTGTCATATTCCTGACTTGGTACAGTTGAGTTGACAACAATGGTCGGCTGAAATCCATACTTTACGACAAAGATGATTTCAGGTTCCCAATTGTGAACTTTCCATTTCTAAGTAACATTCCAATAGAATAGATCCTGTACACTGAGTATATACTTCCCAGTTGATACGATAATCCAGGGATTGTATTACCTGTCATGATTTACTTTCTGCTCACAAGGAAGCTATTAAACCAATTCCAAGTGGTGAAGTTGAAATCCTTCCTTCTTGAATTTTACGGACGCCATCACGAGTTGGTTGACCATTTTGGAATATCTGTTTCACATGGGTTAAAATTATTGTAAGGATAATTGCGTCACCTTCCCCCAATGTTACCCAACGGATAAGACTTATCAACGGGTTTGTACTAACATGAACAATATATTAAAGGTGTATACCAGTAAGGTCTTCAAACATATGGCCATCTGTGATGTCTTTTTAAGTATTTAGTTTTATATGCCGGACAAATAATTTCATTGTTGATAGTTGGACACATAAATACTATAGAATTCAACCCAATGAGGAATTTTCATATTGATCATACAATGATCGCTCTTAGAAACTCATTCACAAAAAGACACTGCATTATATAAATACATTTGTAAGTAACGATCGAACATTGATTTGATTCACAGAAATACTAATGAAATCACGCCTTCTATAATCTAGTGATACACAATTGAATGCTGCTTCAGTGAATATCTAATGTTTATAACTTCATGTCTTACTTCAAATTTTTTAACGATTACAAAAACCTTTCTACAATTAGTCAGTGGGGTCCATATAAGCCATTATATAAAACAAATAGATTCGACGGACCACACATGTTCTTCCTCATTCATCTATATAAAATAGGCGGTTGCAAATGAGGTTTCTATTGTGTATAAAACCATAAGCTACCATGATGGGAGTATGTGTAAATGTAGAAGAGTTATAAAAGAAAGAAAACAATGTTGGTAATGATACAACCATATGTTCATATGCATTATCATACATATAACAAATGGCAAATGCAATTGTATACTATTTAACAAATAAAAGTGCTTTGGCATTTTATGTCGACACAACGACCAGTAATCAATCAAGACTTTGTTTGAACAAATGAATGATATACCATCAAATATCTACTTGATCTCAACGATCTTTAGTAAAAATGTAAATGATAAAACAGTGTAATCAAAAATAGAAATGTATAAATTATGAGTGATAATGACTTGTGGCGTGAAATGAATTGATGCAACTTCGTATCGAACCATTGGAAAACTATTTCGAAGTCAGTTAGTTTTGTTGTTAATTTTGACTGTGCCCAGTTTAATATCATGTCTTTTTTATCTGACTCAGTAAGAAAATTCTTTGAAAAATCCAAAGATTGAACCGGTTTGCATTCTAGTAAAGAATTTGGAAGTCTTTGGCTGTCCGTTTTGATAAGTAAAATAGGTTTCTCCCAAATAGATTTGTCTTCCAATCGATTTAAAATTATATCTGTTAAGACAAATTCATTAATAAATGTGTCGTGCACTAAATCTGTAGAACAAATAATGACAATAGATAGTGCTGTACTAATAGCTTGTGAATAAAGTTTGATGGATTGTCCGTTCACTTCAAAATCTCTATCCGGTATACAAACTCTGTAATCCTCTTTCTCTAGACAAGACGATATAAGGTTATTGTATTGTCTTTCGTTTTCAGCTGATATCAGAAGGCAGTCAATATCTTCGAAAAAGTCACTATCATCAATTAAATCAGAAAAATATTCACCTTCAATTACATCTACCTTCCTTAAAAAGTTCCTCAAAGCAGAAGCAACAACAAATACATTTGTATACAGTTTGAGCACTAGAAGCCAACTCGCGATAATGAAAACAATTATGACAGTTCCTTCTAACCCTTGACGAATGGTCCACATCCTTTCTTCGTAAATTATATCCGAAAAAGAAAGAAAGTCGTTTTCGGTAAAGTTTTTCGATTCTTTCTTGTATAGCACGTTTAACAAGGTCCGACCGGGGTGAATTAAATATTGATGTCTGAATATAACTTCTTCTTCGCCAATATAACGCCTGCTTGTTGATGTTTCATTAAACAATTTGCGGACAATACTTATATAATGCAATCCATACAACTTTGAAGAAACGCAAGTACCACCATTGATTATTACCATATGTTCCACCACATTAAAAGACAAGGTGTAATTGTTTGTTCTGTAATTCCTGTAAATATTTGTCCAGTATGAGCATTCTGAAGATATTGCATTGGTAGTTAAGTTGATTCTTCCTAATGCTACACTTTTAACATTGTAAACGACAGTCAAATCCGATACATTGGCAAATGTATGAAAAATATGATTACCAAGTATCAAAAAGCTTCCAACTGGAACTTGAATATATTCCGTCATAACTTTTGACTTTTTCAACTCAAACTAACACAGTAAATGAGAATGCATTACATCTTCATATATTTGTGAATACCATACATAATATACACCAAAATCTTCTGATTTTATGAGGTTTATAGAAAAACTTTCGGTTTGATATTGTTCTAATGACTCTATGTGTCTGGTTTGATTTAAATTGTATTCAACATGGTTAAGCCCAATTCGTGTCCATTTGGTATATCTCCTTGCCACAACCTTCAAGTCGGAAGTTTTACGTTTAGTCGGTTTCCATGAACATTTGAATTTAATATCTTCACCCTGAAAGCGATGATACTGTATTTCAGAAGCTGGAGAATTCAGTAGGTCAGCTAGATTTGATGTGTTGACCATCTTTTTGCTTTTCTCCATCTCTTTTACTAGTGATGATGGTGTGTTGTATTCACCGCTCTTTATAACAAGTCCGCGTGTAACACTACCGATGCAGCACGTCAAGAGAAAGATAAGAATGAAAAACAGTATCCAAAATATCAAGTTGTAAATAAATTTTGGTAAACCATACCTCATTTGAATGTACCATCTGCATATACTACCATTCAAACATTTATTTGTTACATCTAAACCCAAATAATAGAAACCGTTGACAAAGTAATCCTCGAAACGTTCACCCTTTACTATTTCTTTTTCGGTATATTTTAGTCGTCTAAGATAATTGTATAAACAAAGGTAAGGTAAAAATACTCCATAAACAAATACATTCCTTCTGATTGAAAAATAAGGTCCAAAATTGATCGGTAAAAACTGACTTGGCAAGACCACACATACAAATTGAAAGTACAATACAGATATTTGAAATATGTCAAAATTCTCTTCATATATTAACAGTTTACATAGCGTGATGAACATTATCGGTAGACCTATGTTGAAAATCAGGCTTTCCATTAATTTACATGTTATCAAACTGCTACTATATTGTTGTAAACTTATCCTTCCAAACATCGCCATTTTTAAATATTGACTATCTAACAGTTTCGGTATCTTTATAAATACCCGGGATTTTAAAGTTTAATTTATGAATAAGTTAATTTCAAATGAAAAAAATTCACAATTCATATTCAATGAGTTTCTATTGATAGTAATATTGGCCCGTCTGACTGTTTAAATAATATTTTATCTACTTGGCATTTTAACAATATTAGATAAGGTTTATCAACAGCAGAAATAAAAGGTCTGTCGAGTAAAAGTTGTGTTTTAAGGTTCACTCTGCGAAAAGGCTAATAAATTGGCGGAGTAATATTTTTTAACTTTTGTGGATATTTGTCCAATGAATAGTACGACTATTACCGAAATAACAATAAATAATAAACGTAATGGTTTAAACAATTTAAAGAAAAAAAAAATCAAGAACAATATTTGTTTTTCTACATTTTAGGAAAATTTAGTCGATGTCGTTGTCGTTGTCTGTCGCACGTTTAAGAAAAGAGAAAGATACCGAAGTGATGCGGAAGATATTAAAGGAATAGTTAAAGTCATACATCTGAATTAAACACCAAGGTTAAAAAAAAAACAAAAAAAAAACATTAGACAATTGTTAAAAAAAACCATAAGAACTAAAGACTGAGCATTATGCACAAAAAAATACGGGGATCATCCTATGTAATCCGTAAGCGTAAGCAGATCCTGTTCTACATTTGGCACCTATCGTGATGTTCCTGTAAGTGCAAAGCCGGTGAATTTAAAACGGGTTTGTGGTTACGACAACAGATATTTCATAGCGGTCAATCAAAATACCAATGGGATACTTCAACTCATAATTTGAAAACAAATGCCATTGCAAAAACGAAAAACGACGAAAAGACAAAGAAAAAAATACACAAAACACATTATAGACGATGCAAGACTGAGCAACATCAACCAAATTCCTTATCCCCGAAAACTTCGAGGCAGAAAACAAGCAAGTAAAACAGATCCACAATGCAGGACTCTGTACTGAATATTCAAATCTGATAATACAAAATTCTAAAAGGTTTATACAAACTAGTAGGTTTTTATAAACTTCTTTTGTCTACAAAAAATGTTCTTCGATGAACCTTTTTGAAAAAAAATAATGACCGAAACCCTGCTATTGAATATCATAAGGTTCCAAATATGTGCTTTGTACGAAACCTTGTGAGTTGCATTCAGTATATTTTCATGTACTATTTTACAATCACTATTGAACTAAGTGTCAAACATTACAAAGCTTGCTAGTGTACACAGCGTTACTTACTTCTGTAGACTACATATTTAAAACTTGCAGAAGTCTATCGTCTCGTTACACCAGAGTTATCGTTCTTACTGCTGTGGAGCATCTGGACGTTCGAGATTAAGAAGTCTCAGACTTTCGCCTGAAGGTTAATGTGTGTCTGTTGCTTGTTTGATTTCAATCTCCTCTACGCTAGCGTATTTTGCTATTTATATGCATGATCTTTCAATAAATCTCGGTGTAATTTCAATTTTTTGTCGTTACAATTTCCTTTTTAGTTATAAAATTGACCAAACACAACCACTTTTTGCACATGTAAAGAAAGAATTAAGTCATCCTATTTTTGGGGGAATAATATTTATGTTTTTGGAGATTAACTATAATTTCAAGAAATTGATATACAAATGGGTACTTAGTGGCATTTCTCGCATTGCAGATATACATGTATCAATTTACTATTCTGAAACATAGCTAATGGCTAAACTTTATAAAAACCTTATGAAACACCAATTGAAAAATATTTTCAACTGTTTCTGCAGACATTTAGAATTTTAGATGATATATTCTCTGTAAACAATCTAAATTTTACTGAATAAAAAAAAAAAAATATCAAACTAAATTCCATACTAAATCCAACGTTAACTACGGAAGCCCTGGAGTGCCATGCAAAAAAAAAATTTCAACTTGTGCGCACAAGTTACCAACTTGCGCGCACAAGTTACTAACTTGCGCGCACAAGTTACTATCTTGTGCGCACAAGTTACACAACTTGTGCGCACGAGTTATACAACTTGTGCGCACGAGTTATTAACTTGTGCGCACGAGTTGTACAACTTGTGCGCACAAGTTACACGTGATCTTATAGACATGCGCTGTTTTGCTAAAGAGACTTCTTTATGGAACGCCATAGCTGCCGAATACAAACATATATTTATATAAATGAATGCACATACTTTTCAATATCTGCACATGTTTTTTTCTGTGTATACACATACTTTTCATATATATGAACATAGTTTACTTTATATGCACTTACTTTTTATAAATATATGCACATACTTTTCCTACATATGCACATCGTTTACCTTATATGCACATACTTTTCCTACATATGCACAGACTTATTCTACATGTGAATGTACAAATGTAGTTCTGCATGTGAATACTTTTCTCAGTATATATGGACATAGTTTTTCAACGTGAGAATTACAATTCATATTATGCTTTTCTGTTGTTTTTTTCAAACTGAACTAAGGGTTCCAATATCATAAAAAGAATGTTTATTACTGTAAGAATTTCTAAATGATGTATGTTGTTCAATTAAGCAACTTTGGAAATCATTTTCATATGAATGCAATACTATTTTGGTATGTATTATGGTATGGCGCTGTTGTCTTCATCTATAGTCACTTGGTTTTAATGCCATAACTTTGTATTTTGTATGAGTCGTTTGTATTACATTTTAACACAAGGATTATTATCACTAATGGCGTGTTGAATTCAGTGGTGTTTGTCCCAACAATTCAGTGATAACGGATCACAAGTTATATTAATGCATTTAGTTTGGTTTCCGCACTCTGTCGTTAATTTGCCTTATCCAAAATTATTGAAATCCACACACAATGTTAATAATCACACAAAGTTAGGCCGAGTTAGAATTTGGGCAGTAATTTTTTGGACAATTATGCCCCTTTATAACTTGGAAAATTGAAAATTTTAAGCGGGGGTATTCGTGTTTTCAGACTCTTTTTTTGATACAGGTTTTATGTTTTATTAGTAAAAACATTAGTAAGAGCCAAACGCACTTTGTCGGTGTGGGAATAATCTATAAACAGTGAATGTAAAATGTCATAGAGTGAGACAAAGGTATTACTGTCCAGCGATGGCGAAAACTATTTCTATAGAGCTTTATATTCGGTATTAAGATAGAATATCTGGATGCTTTATACTTTGTTTGTAATAGCCTTATGTTTCGAAGTTTCCGTCTGTCATATGTTCTTTGGTCTTGACCTATTATAAATGGTACAGCGACTGGTTGAACAAAATTATAGTTTTTTTTTGTCCTGTGAATTTCTCCCTTTTTATGAGTGATCAATGTTAAAATTAAGTTATTATGTACGTTTCTCAGATGTAATAACGCAGTAGGTCAACTATATGTGGCACATTTTCATGATTCATAATTCTTTGGTCAATGTTGAATTTTTTTCTATAAAGAGGGTATAAGAATGGCCCACTGAATTTCTTGATGTCTTTAACAAGATGCCTATTATCAAAATGTTAATCACAATCCAAATGTAGATATGTCAAACGTATTTAAAGGGGCCATACTTGCTCGAACTATCCAGGGTTTTACATTTGCAGTAATATCAAGCTGGGCCCTTGGGCCATTTTATCAATTTGATAAGTAATTTATTATATCTTAAAGAGACATTAATATTGATAGAATCATGTATTCATTGTCAAGTTGTAAGCTTTTGAAAATTGGGGGTCGGGTTGGAGTAATGTATCTCTCTTGAATTTTTCTCTTTGTATACGAAAGTAATTATATATATATATAACTTCGTTAAAATATTAAAAAAATAAACTGTTTTCACAGAAATGGTGATGTAACGCCTTTTTGTAATTTTGAACATGCAAATGTTGAAACCAAAATAGCAATACTTTAACATGTAAGTTATGGAAATATTCAAAGTTGATGAACCACGACTGAAAGTACATGGCTACACAATATACATGGAAATGTGCCAATATACAACTACATACAAAATACCATGGACTTGTCATAAGTCGTTCCCTTTAAACAAACATAAACTTGTAAACTATGTAAAAGTTTCAATGTCAATGAACCATGATGAGGGGGTGGGCTTTATAACCTCCATAGAAATATGACTTGCAAATGCCAATAAATTTTCAAAGTCAATAGACAATTACTGAGGGGACAAGGCCAAATATTATCTATGGAAATGAGATGTTCCAATACTTATACAACTGCATAAAACATACTAGACCTAATCACAAACTAATACATTGCGAAGCCAACGCCGACGCCGTAAAAATAAAATGTATACGTATTGAAAAGCTTTAAAAAGGTGTGAATATCAAATATGATATGACGTGCTGCAGTTCTAAATTATGATTTGTCTGATTTACTCTGCATTTTTTGTTTTGCGTATATATTTTCAGCATTTGGGGATTAAGGTGAGAGTGCAAAAACAAACAAAAAGAAATGAAATTTTCCTAGTTATAAAGGAGCAGAACTGTGGTACAGCAGGTGACTTTTTGCGTTTTATAGTTTTTTACCTTTGTGTATGAGCTTTATCAAATTAAGAAGACGCAAAGTTAAATTAGAGTGCAGCAAAATAAAATGGAAAGATGGAAGGACAGACGGTAAAACGGAAGATCAAGGGTAATACATGTATAATGCCCCCATACGCCTATCGGCATGGCATAAAAAATTTAACCCGTCTTTGGTCCTTTCTATAACATCATAATAATAGAAAACAATTCACACTTTGAGATCTTAGACTATACTGAATACTTTGAAAACACATTAAAATTGGTAAAGAAAATGGCAATTTAAATTAAGTTTTATAAGAATGCATTTTTACAACTTTTGACCCGTTAGTGGTAATAATCCTTGTGTTAAAATTTAATACAAACAAATCGACTCCTTCAACGTTTTGACATAAAAACCAAGTGACTATAGATGAAGACAACAGCGCCATACCATCATACATACCAAAATAGTATTGCATTCATATGAAAATGATTCCAACTGTTGCTTAATTGAACAACATACATCATTAAGAAATTCTTAATAAACATTCTTTTTATGATATTGGAACCCTTAGTTCAGTTTGAAAAAAACAACAGAAAAGCATAATATGAATTGTAATTCTCACGTTGAAAAACTATGTTCATATATATACTGAGAAAAGTATTCACATGCAGAACTACATTTGTACATTCATATGTAGAATAAGTCTGTGCATATATAGAAAAAAAAGTATATGCATATGAGGATAACTATGTGCATATGTAGGAAAAGTATGTGCATATAAGATAAACGATGTGCATATGTAGGAAAAGTATGTGCATATATATATAAAAAGTAAGTGCATATAAAGTAAACTATGTTCATATATATGAAAAGTATGTGTATACATAGAAAAAAAATATGCAGATATTGAAAAGTATGTGCATTCATTTATATTAACATATGTTTGTATTCGGCAGCTATGGCGTTCCATAAAGTAGTCTCTTTAACAAAACAGTGCATGTCTATAAGATCACGTGTAACTTGTGCGCACAAGTTGTATAACTCGTGCGCACAAGTTGTGTAACTTGTGCGCACAAGATAGTAACTTGTGCGCGCAAGTTGGTAACTTGTGCGCACAAGTTGAAATTTTTTTTTTGCATGGCACTCCAGGGCTTCCGTAGTTAACAGTGACCATTTTTGTTTTTGAAAAATAAATTAGCTTATCTTTTGTTTCCAAGCATGGTCCATTTAGATGAAGAACAATTAAAAGAATTTTATCTTATGCATCAAGATATTTAACGGTGTAATTTTTTCATATATATCCAAAAGTATTTCTACCATGGGATATACCAGTGATATGGAATTCAAGGGTCTTAATTAATTTACTGTTTACTTCAGTCTAAACTATTTGAAAGTGTACTTCGTTTACAAAAATAATAAGTGTGCCTGTTTGTTAGGTGATCAAGAAATTCTTTATGAACTTTTGTACATATAGATATCGTGTTCCTGTAGAAGGACAAATGCATGCATCTTTTGCCTATGCTAGTAAATCATTGATAGATCGTTATTGAGTTCAAACAGATAAAAGGATATTACACGCACCATATCAATAAATTCTTATTATCTAACCATTTTGTCATTTGTAATAGATCTTAATTTGGAAACAACATTGTTAGTAAAGAGGCAGTGAAATATGCATCGGATGTGGTGGAATGTGTACAGTAAATGTGAGAATTAACAGCAGTATAAATAGAATTACTACATTTTTCAAGTATCGTATGTTAATCGCTAAGGATTTTTATTTAGGGTTGATAAGTCAAAGAAAAGGGCAACTGTTATTGTAACTATTTGAAATTACTCGCAAATCTTAATGTTATCATCTGAAAAAAAAAATCATTGATGAATTATAAAATAGTTGATAAATGATCTAAAAAAAATTTGTTTAATGTATGCAATGCAGTATATGCCTATTAAAGCTTATGCTTTTTTTGCTGTTTTTTTTCTTCATTTCTGCGTTTTTATGTTGTGTATTAACTATTGGGCCTCTCGGCTGACCACATTTTTTTTTAATAGTGAACAATTCTCCTTCACAATCTCATTCTCCACACTTTCTGTCTTGTGTTTTGAATAACAACTTTGCTTAAAAAGTAAAATCACAAAAATATTGAACTCCGAGGAAAATTCAAAACGAAGAGTCCCTAATAAAATGGCAAAATCAAATGATAAAACACATCAAACGAATGGACAACAACTGTCATATTCCTGACTTGGTACAGGCATTTTTAAATGTATAAAAAAGTGGATTGAACCTGGTATTATAGCGCTAAACCTCTCACTTGTATGACAGTCGCATCAAATTCCGTTATATTTACAACGATGCGTGAACAAAACAAAAACAGAAATAATAGGTAAAATAGTCAAAATATGGAAAAGGAAAAAGGACGAGACGTTCTTTGACATACCCCTGGTTCATCAACTTTCTGCTCAGACACTGGTGACGTTTTCCAAAGTCTGAGTAGGTGCTGCAAGTCTTGAATATCGAATAAGTTTGGGAAATGTTTATCCCATATGCAGGTGAACTAGGTATATTGCTACTAAAAGGGGGGGATTTATAATTTAAAAATTAAAATCGTCTCGTTTTTCTTAGATTCTGGTTCTGAGATTACTGTGTCTGTCAACTTCGAGATATAAGTCTAAAAACGAGGCAGAGGAAGCCGTGTCTGTTTTATTTAATTTCTAGTTCTGGGGGATATATTAATGGAACACAATCAGAAAGGTTCGGATTGTTAATGGAAAGAACATCATCAATATATCTGAAAGTGAAATTAAATAATCTGGCTTCTTTGATCTTCTTGTTTTTGACAAGTGTCTGAAGCAACTCTGATTCATATGAAAATATGAAGAGGTCGGTAAGGAGAGGCGCACAGATCGTTCCAAAACGAATGCCGACAATTTTTTGGAAAAATCTACCCCTAAATTCAACAAATATTTTTATTTATAATTTTAGTCGTTAATTTACATGATGGTCAATAATCCTTTGCGTACGTTCAGATCAGGCTTTTGCAAATTCGCTACCAACTTAAGTTCAATGCGGTCTTAAAATTTGTGGTCCGGAAACACTCTTCTATATTTACCATGGTCTTAGCATATCTCGTTAAAACTTCTGAAATATTTCTTTTTAAGCCTAATTCGTCAAAGTTGTCGGTTCACCACGATTCAAAGATACGATTTGCAGGAAACTATCCGGAGACTCCTTATAGTGCCCTTGAAATTTAATTTAATCTATTTTATGCGGTTTTGCAGTGAAAGGCCGGAAACATTCTTATTGCATTGTAGCAAAAACACCAGGTTAGCCATATAGGCTCCTTGTAGTATCCTGTTCTGATTTTAGTGACAATGTTTGAAGACAGTATTGATAACCAAACAATTTGGGAGTTATATGACAAAAAAGAAAATGGAAAGAATAGCTAAATGCTGTTAAATCATTTTAACTTGAAGCAGATGAAACCTTAGTTTTTTACTATTTCTTTATTTACCATGTAGTAATTTGAGACAAGTATGTTTTAAATCATAGCTGTACCCCCGAAGTACTAACTATTGATCTAATTATACTCACGGGGAATTGACAGTTCACCAGCAGTTGACTCGACCCAGTGCTAGAAAATACAATTTAAACTTTATACATGTCGCGCGTACGAAGCTTGTTTTAATACAACTTCACCAGGTCCGCGCAACACATCAACAATCGAAATCCAGGGATGTATAAAAAAACGTTGGTGTAAGTGGTTGCATCTATATTAATCAAATCACTCATGGCATTAAAATTATGCAAAAGTTTCCAAGCCTTTAATTTTTCCTTTAAACTTACCTAAACTGTTGACACCTCCAGCGACGCAAACTCATCTTTTCAGTTTGTACTTACTCAGTTTTGTAATATTGCTGCAGAATTTTACCCGTAATAGTACGTTAGCACTGAACTGAACTATCACCAATCTTCTGTATAGATATGCATTAGCACATAATTTACTGATGATAAATATAATCCTGTGCTGTTGTATGTGACAATGATTGAACTAACTTACAAATGTACAAAATTACAAATGCAGTCTTTGTCTGTAAATTAATTACAACGTATTGGTCAAAATCCGGACTGTGAAAAGGACAGAAGAATACAACACGCAATATCCTAATATATTCCAATAAATCATTTGGTAATATATGATCATTTTAAACGACAAGGTCATAACATTAAATCACATGTCTTTGTGAATTTATGTCATACTACTAGTATATTGTCATTAATGTATTGGGCAATATTTGTCAGATAGGTTATGTAGTTTGCACTAATCGGTTTTTGAATTAGATTATAAGAAATACAGGTCGTTTGAAATCATTGAGATTTAAAGTATTACGTCTTTTACAATTTGTTATGTAAATGTTCAATGGTTTCCTTGCACAAATTAACTTGAATTTGGCATTTACAGTAGAAATGATGTGCATAGTCATCTTCTCCTGATTATGAGATAAAAGGAACACCGTTTCCATGTACAAAAACTTCCATAGATTGGGCGACTTCGTGGTTATTAACCCAAATGCGAAACCAATATTATATTTCAAATTATATTAAATAGGCAAATGACAGAAATAATTATCACATGTTAACTTTAGTAGATCTGCAATGAAAGTCTCTGGTAGATTTTTTAATTGTAAGTTCGTTTCGGCTTGATTTTGATATTCTTTTTGGTATCCTTTCTCTCTCTTTAAT